>CAJQUW010005117.1:0-118449 GCA_907163375.1 Prostheceraeus crozeri | reverse complement strand
TAGGATGACGGCTTCAGCGAACTAATGCATGCACCTGTCTATCTTGGGCGATAGCAACATAGACCGCCATAGCAACATAGACCGCAGGTTTTATTTTCTACATAATTGAAGTTTCTAATGTCAATTGAATGTCTTTCTTATCAGAAGGTAAAAATCAACTGCTTGGACGCAAAGTATTATTTATAGATAATGATTCGTACCTTGCTAAAAAACATGCAGTTCTGGACAGTATTGAAAATGTCATTTGAACGGTTGATATACGTTATCACCTCCTGGGGAAGTGTTCTATGTAAATCTCTAATCTGATAATTTGCAATACGGAAACTGTTCAGACAGCATTGATTGATTCCATAGATAACCGTCAGTGCTATGGCATTCACAGTAACATGGTGCTTCTATCTATGGTATTGTCTGCTTTCTCCATCGATTATCAAAATTGATATCACTAACTCAAACGGTTGATGTTGCTTTTTGAACCATGCCAGTTTGACTTTATTATGCAATTCTCCCATCTATGTGATAGCGATATGGAACGTAAACGGTTGTTTACTCAGATTTCTATAATTCCCAGGATCTGTTTACTCAGATTTCTATCATTCCCAGGATCTGTTTACTCAGATTTCTATCATTCCCCGGGATCTGTTTACTCAGATTTCTATCATTCCCAGGATCTGTTTACTCAGATTTCTATCATTCCCCGCGATCTATTTACTCAGACTTCTATCATTCCCCGAGATCTGTTTACTCAGATTTCTATCATTCCCCGGGATCTGTTTACTCAGATTTCTATCATTCCCGGGATCTGTTTACTCAGATTTCTATCATTCCCAGGGATCTGTTTACTCAGATTTCTATCATTCCCTGGGGATCTGTTTAATCAGATTTCTATAAATCAAAAATATCTTGGCTAATGAATGTCAAACAAACATGGTTTAAAGCTGTGATATCATGGCTAAATCTATTTCATAGCAGGTTTTATGTAATGGTTAAAGGAGGTTTCATTGATATTTGCTGAAATAATGAGGACAATTATCTGTTAAAATTCCCGAGGGCATAGCCCGAGGGAATTTTGACAGATAATTGGCCGAGATATCTCAGCAAATATCAATGAAACTCCTTTAACCGTTTTAAACTATGCCAGTTTATCTCTATTCGGGTAGGGACAAATTAACAATGTTATAGTTGATCTCTATTCGGGGAGGGACAGATTAACAATGGTATAGTTGATCTCTATTCGGGGAGGGAAAATTAAGTTATCTATGCACTTCTTTTCAATATGAGGGATTTCTATGCGTAGTTAATTTGCCCCTCGTTTTAACAGGGACAGGGATATTACGGGATTTAATGAGATCTCTAGATAGCAAAAAATACATTACTAGATAAACTGGCATAGTTTAATTTCGGGCAATTGCCCTTGTTGAAACCTGCTAAACTTATAGATTTAGCATGGATATAGCCTTTACATATCAACTGTTGCAGATAGTGATGTCAAATTATGTGATACCAGCTACTTTGTTGATAATATTGCTGTAACAAGCTTTTCATGTACATACTGCTTTTATTGACTACCTATGGCAGAAACCTCGTCTACGACTTGGTTTATGGCACGCCATAGCTGGTCAATAAATAGCAGTATAAACCTCAAAAGCTAGCTATAACGATATTCGTAAACTATAATTTGATATCCCAATACTTGATAAGAATGACACTGACATATTGATAGGCACCTTCATGTTTTACTCAAAGCGAGAACAGATTAAGTAAACCGAAAGAGAATGCTGAGGATGCTCTGCAGAAATTGAGTCGCTGTCAGCTAGTAAGTAGCATGACATAAACATGCCACTTAGTAAACTCTCGAATAATATATTATCGACAAAAAGTTCATCAAAACAGCTTTTCAGTTTGCCGACACATTCAATAGGTTGCAATAGGAACGATGCGAAATGCCAAGTAAAAAATCCTTATAGACAAAAGTCTGAAAATAACATGCTTTCGGTACCCTTACTACTTACTTACTACACCCTTATTCTACTTACTTTCCTTTTTTTATTTGCTATATTCTTGCATGAAAATTCTGTACAGTGAATGATTTTCATTGATTCAATAAACATATACAACAACAACAACAACAACCCTTGTACTTATCATAGAAATCTGCCCAGCAAAGGAAATGTACATTGAAAACAATACTACACCATGCACTATCATTACAATAATAAAGTACCTAAACGATGACTGCTTCCAGTTGTTGGCAACGGCTACGAACCGGTACCAATTGTCATTTTACTTCGTAGCGGTCACGGTTATTATCATTTTGTCTTACGCATGAAATCATTGTGGTAATCCTCTTCAATTACTACAGGTGCTGCAGGTTTCACAAATATAATTCTACTTTAGATCGGCGCTTGGCTGAGCTCCTAAACTGAGCATCAGTAACATAGAGTTATTAGGTAGAGTAGCATTTATTAAATCCCCAATGTGTATACAGTTTCGATTTCACCAAATGAACATGAGTCGAGACCCAGTACTACCTGTGAGATATGCAAACTTCACACTTTTAGAGAAATGAACACGAATTAGACAGAATACAGAATAAAGGAAAGTATTCCACAAATCCTCCATGTCATGAAAGTCAGCAATTCGAGGCTACCATTGCTAAAACCTCAGCCTTTTTGATAATATCATTTTCTCAAGCGTGATCATATCACAAACTGTGACTGAAAGAGCAAAACATCATAAAGCTGATCATAATTAACCTAAAAAGATGTTAATGGGTCCACATTACTGTCTAGATTCTAAATGCGAAATGCTAAGTAAAAAATCCTTAGAAACAAAAGATTGCAGATGGGTCCACATCACCATTCAGATTCAAGAAGTGAAACATTTATCGACAAACATGGTCGTTCTTTCTGTGAGAGGTTTGGGCTCATCCAATTGAGTAATGCGTATCAAAGTAAAAATTCATAAAACATACTACATTTCAACAATTTGTTCTCGAGGTCCACTTCTTTCTCCTTGACTTATTTGAAGTTACTTTGATCTTGGGAAGTTGTCAATTTACACTTAAATTACTGTGTTGAAAGGTCTGACCGAAAGGCCCATAGACATCTGACCATTGTATGACTAGAGCGGATATGCGCCGTCATGGTAACGGCGCCTAAACGATGGCGGGTTGCTGGGGTAGACGATGAGAAGATAGCGGCAAGTTGGCAGTGCATTTTGCAAAGATTCACGAAGCAAAAGAGGCGAAAAGTTGAATTTCTAGGGACATTCAAAAGTTAGGAAAAGTTGGATCCAGACATTTCGTTTTTAATAATGTGAGTGGAATAAAAACACAACGGCTGATTATTAATCATAGAGTAAGTATAGAATAGGTAGTGTCAACTCAAAAAAGTATCTGTATAAAGTGAAAGTTTTTATATGAAAAGATTCAGTTTTTTACGGAGATTGCGTTCCTGTGGTCCAAAAGATTATTTCAGCAGTTCTCAAAAAGCTAAAATTTTGCCAATTCATATACTACCGAGATGAAGTCTCTTTGTAGGTAGTATGAAACAAGTTGGACATCAGAAGGAACGATTATCTACTTTGAGGCATCTTAATTAAGCGGAAATGAAGCTGATTATCAAGGGAATCTCATGATTCATCATTGATTAATCTTTTTAGGTTTATTATGATCAGCTTTGTGATGTTTTGCTCTTTCAGTCACAGTTTGTGATATGATCACGCTTAAGAAAATGATATTATTAAAAAGGCTGAGGTTTTAGCAATGGTAGCCTCGAATTGCTGATTTTCATGACATGGAGGATTTGTGGAATACTTTCCTTTATTCTGTATTGAAATCATGATAGTCAAATTCGTTAACATTTCTCCAGAAGTGTGAAGTTTTTCATATCTCACAGATAGTGTTTGAAGTGTGGTAAATTACCGGTTAATTGCCGATTTTTTGGGGTTTCCTGATTATATTTTGCTACGACGAAATTTCCAAGGCAGTCGCAAGTTATAGCTACTGTCCCATAATTTGCAGATCGATAGTTTGAGAATAGCCTGTGCTTGAGCCATATGAAACTCCTTTTGATATTCACATTAGGTAACCTTGACTTGAATTCCATAGGCTACTTGAATTTAATAAGCGTTACAGGCCTAACGGTTGACGCGTGCGCGTAAAGGTGACAGCTAAGGCCTACAATTCAATTTATCGACGTCACGGTATAAATGCTAGTGAATTTGCGTTGGTAAGGGCAAGGATTCGTCTTACACTTGGAGGCCTGTCATAAACAATATTTCAGAAAAGGCACTTCATATTATGAACAATAACGATGCGTTGGACAAATTCAAGCATGCCTATGACCATGTTTTTTAACTTGAGACGGTATGTACAGTACGCGACAGCAAATTGGAAACTCAGCATAAATCTACGGACACGTACATTTTTCAAAACCTTCTAAATTTTTTTGCTATTAAGAAATATCGACAAATTTATAATCATCTGAAAGAGAATTTTCGGATCTATCATTTGAATGTTGTTGAATTAATTGTTTTTGAAATTGGTGGTTCCTAGAGGCCCATAAACCCGAAAGCCCCAAATTTTCTTTGACTTGTTTTGACAAGCGCATCAATCAATTTGAAACATTCTCCTTGTGATATTCAAAACCGTCACAAGATAGGCTTCCAGAAAATATATAGTTTGAAAGTGTTTTCTCGAAGTTTATAGGCAATATTTTGAAAGTAGTATAGATAGAAAATGTGGCGATTTTTTCATTTTCAGAATATTTCTTCGAAGGGCCTTAAATTTACCCAACAAAAGCAGAAAACACTAGTTTTGAGGTAAATAAATGCCACCAGTTAGTTAACAGCGCTATTTCTGTTATTATCGCAACACATTCTGAAAATGAAAAAATCGCCACATTATCTATCTATACTACTTTCAAAAATTTAGAAGGTTTTGAAAAATGTACGTGTCCGTAGATTTATGCTGAGTTTCCAACTTGCTGTCGCGTACTGTATAAGTTCTGTTTAGCTACGAAAATTGAAATGTGATTTTCACAAAGAATTGCTTTAGAAAACCATGGAAATTTCATTTAAGATTTGTTGGAAAATGTTTATTTCAGCATAACTTTTTCGTTCCTTGACAGATGTAGACGATAATCTTCAGCGTATTGATCGATCACTGGGTCTAGGTAAAAATTGGCAGCTTCAATTTTGCTTATGGAAATAGTAAATTAAGACAAAAATTATAACCCTTAAGATACAAAGGTAATTTACCACCTTTAAAAGACAAAGGGTGATCAAAATGATCACCTCGAAAATAAACACTATTTGTGCCCGATAGTTGATATATTTTAACTCATCTAGATTATTTATGGCCCAAAGGATGTATTTCGTCGTATTTAAACGCTTAATCTACCGTCTAACAAGCCGGGTATTGATTGAGATTGATTTGTATTGAATCTGATTGAGTGTTCTTTTTTAGTATCAACTGCAATTTTTTCTTAAAACTCACATCAACGTTGTTGTTACGGCTATAAATGTGCAAACTATCTTCAATATTCATCATCCAACAGCAGGAAATAGCAATCCACGCACTATGAGGCGCACTATCAGGCGCAGAAGAAATGGTGTTGCGACTTGACAGACCATTTGGACTTCTCACGAACATAGTTGAGAATTTGTCCCGATATAGAGGGCAACCAAGTCCTCGTGTTGTTCGACGGCAAGAAGTTGATGCTTCAAGTGAAAGACTCCGATGTCGCAAATGCATTCAAGAGGGCAAACGTCCTCTCGATGCGAATCTGACAGCCTCGAAATGTGCAGCTTGTAACTTGCCAATTTGCGGAAAACACGGAATAAAGAAGATTCTGTGCATTGACTATTGAATCTTACGATAGATATTGGACACCAAAATATGATTGATTCAAAGTTGTATAATACGTTGATAATGCGTTACAAAATATTGATAATGCAATGATGTTATGAAACATATTTCAATAATTGACTTGTTATATGAAGTTCATGTAAAACAAAACATGTGTCATGAATCCGTTTTTTCAGTCGAAAAAGTTGCTTATTTTTCTATGCTTTTAAATTCAAAGTGACTATTTTATCACTATAAAAAATGCAAAATTATGAATTATTTTTCCAATAATTTCTTCTTTATACTGATAAAGGAAAAGTCAATAAGTATCATGACACAGATCTGTCTTGTCTAAGAAAAATCTAAAATATATAGTGGAGGTGATCAAAATGATCACCCCTTCGTATCTTAAGGGATAAAGTGATCAAATTTCATTTCTTGAAACAATGTCTCCCTGCATCTAAATTTGCAACGTAGATTGTATAATCCTCCTTACATGACAAATAGTTTGGATTTGTGTAAAGTTATAAAGATTTGCAGTACATAGTTCACAAAATATTATAAATATTTGAAATTTTAGCCAAAATATTTATTTAGTAAATTGAATCTGACAAGATGCTAAATTATCAAATCAGTAAATTATATATCGAATGTCTTTAGACTTTTTCAAATACAAACAACCCAGTCAGATAATATCACTTGTCATTGCTCGTTTAGGCTGCTATTCTGTAATGTTTCTGCTTCTTTTCCATCAATATCTTACCATTCAAATCTTGAATTTAATTTTAGACAATCAAGAACAAAACAAATGGCCGAATTAGGCTGCGATGGAGAGTTGCATAGAACCATTTATTTGCCGTCAAACTTTTGATTAGCAGGTCTATTTGGATGAAAGATTAACAAACTTCTAAAAAATGTCAATTTTTTATTTCTTTATCGCAATTTATATGAAAAAGAACCAGACGTTAAGCAAAATTCAAACCTTCATCAGAATCAGATTATGCCAAACGTGCATTTGGTTGAATTCAGAGCATATTGATGCTCTATATTTGAAGTTATGAGGACATGAATATAAATTGACAGTAATTTTTAAACACTACTCACAGGTAGTATTGGGTCTCGACTCAATGAATCATTTGGTGAAATCAAAACTTCATTTGGTGAAATCGAAACTGTATACACATTGGGGATTTAATAAATGCTACTCTACCCAAAATACCTACTCTATGTTACTGATGCTCATTTTAGGAGCTCAGCCAAGCGCCAATCTAAAGTAGAGTCATATTTGTGAAACCTGTAGCACCTGTAGTAATTGAAGAGGATTACCACAATGATTTTATGCGTAAGACAAAATGATAATAACCGTAATCGCTATGAATTAAAATGACAAGGTACCGGTTCGTAGCCGTTGCCAACAACTGGAAGCAGTCATCGTTTAGGTACTTTATTATTGTAATGGTAGTGCATGGTGTAGTATTGTTTTCAATGTACATTTCTTTTGCTGGGCAGATTTCTATGATAAGTACAAGGGTACCGAAAGCATGTTATTTTCAGACTTTTGTTTCTAAGGATTTTTTACTTAGCATTTCGCATCGTTCCTATTGCAACCTATTGAATGTGTCGGCAAACTGAAAAGCTGTTTTGATGTACTTTTTGTCGCTAATATATTATTCGAGAGTTTACTAAGTGGCATGTTTATATCATGCTACTTACTAGCTGACAGCGACTCAATTTCTGCAGAGCATCCTCAGCATTCTCTTTCGGTTTACTTAATCTGTTCTCACTTTGAGTAAAACATGAAGGTGCCTATCAATATGTCAGTGTCATTCTTATCAAGTATTGGGATATCAAATTGTAGTTTACGAATATCGTTATAGCTAGCTTTTGAGGTTTATACTGCTATTTATTGACTACACTAGCTATGGCGTGCCATAAACCAAGTCGTAGGCGAGGTTTCTGCCATAGGTAGTCAATAAAGGCACTACTGCAGTTTAGTGCACCCTCCTTTACCCCTACTGCAGTTTAGTGCACCCTCTTTTACCCCTACTGCAGTTTAGTGCACACTAAAATGCATGTGAGAACAACATGATTTAATCAACAGAATGAATGCCGTTCGTTCTTCCCTATAGTTATAAATGAGTGTCTTTGTGTCTTCGTAATGTGTGTAGTAATCGTTTGCGGGAGAATGCGCCGTTGTTTTAGGGTGCACTAAACTGCAGTAGGCGCGTTTCCGTCTCTTTCATAGAGGGTGCACTAAACTGCAGTAGTGCCTCAATAAAAGCAGTATGTACATGTACATAAAAAGCTAGTTACAGCAATATTATCAACAGGCACCAGACAACAAAGTAGATGGTATCACATAATTTGACATCACTATCTGCAACAGTTGATATGTAAAGGCTATATCCATGCTAAATCTATAAGTTCAACAGGTTTCAACAAGGGCAATTGCCCGAACATAAAACCTGCTATGAAATAGATTTAGCAATGATATCAAAGTTTTAAACCATGTTTGTTTGACATTGATTAGCCAAGATATTTTTGATTTATAGAAATCTGAGTAAACAGATCCCGGGGAATGATAGAAATCTGAGTAAACAGATCCCTGGGAATGATAGAAATCTGAGTAAACAGATCCCGGGAATGATAGAAATCTGAGTAAACAGATCCCGGGGAATGATAGAAATCTGAGTAAACAGATCCCGGGAATGATAGAAATCTGATAAAATTGATCCCCAGGGAATAATAGAAATCTGAGTAAACAGATCCTGGGAATGATAGAAATCTGAGTAAACAGATCTCGGGAATGATAGAAATCTGAGTAAACAGATCCCGGGGAATGATAGGAATCTGAGTGAACAGATCCTGGGAATGATAGAAATCTGAGCAAACAGATCCCGGGGAATGATAGGAATCTGAGTGAACAGATCCGGGGAATGATAGAAATCTGAGTGAACAGATCCCGGGGAATGATAGAAATCTGAGTAAACAGATCCCGGGGAATGATAGAAATCTGAGTAAACAGATCCCGGGGAATGATAGAAATCTGAGTAAACAGATCCTTGGAATGATAGAAATCTGAGTAAACAGATCGCGGGAATGATAGAAATCTGAGTAAACAGATCCGGGGAATGATAGAAATCCGAGTAAACAGATCATGGGAATGATAGAAATCTGAGTAAACAGATCGCGGGAATGATAGAAATCCGAGTAAACAGATCCGGGGAATGATAGAAATCCGAGTAAACAGATCATGGGAATGATAGAAATCTGAGTAAACAGCCGTTTACGTTCCATATCGCTATCACATAGATGGAAAAATTAAATAATAGAGTCAAACTGACATGGTTCAACAAGCAACATCAACCGTTTGAGTTAGTGATATCAATTTTGATAATCGATGGAGAAAGCAGACAATACCATAGATAGAAGCACCATGTTACTGTGAATGCCATAGCACTGACGGTTATCTATGGAATCAATCAATGCTATCTGAACAATTTCCGTATTGCAAATTATCAGATTAGAGATTTACATAGAACACTTCCCCAGTAGGTGATAACTTATATCAACCGTTCAAATGACATTTTCAATACTGTCCAGAACTGCATGTTTTTTAGCAAGGTACGAATCATTGTTTATAAATAATACTTTATTATTATTATGATAATAATCATATTAATTATTATATTAATTATTATTATTATATAATTATTATTATTATTATTATATTAATAATTATAATAATAATTATAAATAAATTATAATAAATAATAATAATATAAATAATGAAAAATATAAATAATAAGACAGGTGCATGCATTATCATGAATGAGTCTATCTGTAAAAAGAGATGTCTGTGTAGATCATGCGATATTACTTTTGGTGCATCTCTCCTTTCATTCGGAGAATTTGGATCATTTTTTATCCTATATATGTAGCTCCATTTCTATGACTAGAAGACAGTGATTGTTAAAACATGGATATCCATTGTCCGTCCGTCGTTGGTGCCCGAGGATTTCGTAATTAAAGCCCGATTCAGATAGTTTTTATTATTATTATAACCTGACTATGAAGTCTATTCACAGTGGGCTGAAATATCATTTTATTTGCCTGCGTGCATATATTGAAGATATCTTATCACTATATTTGACCTGTAAAGTAGATTATTGACCTGACGGGAGATAATATTCACTCCAATGCACTGGAAGGAGCGCAATCTATGCCAATTATGAGTGCTCTTGTCCTGCTTTAGTACAGACTAGATCTGTGAATAGATATCTTCACGATTGATCAGACTGAATCTCTATTCAAATATTCTTGATAAGCATAGACATGTCACTCACAATCTGTCCTTGATCATCATAGCACGTCGTCAAATAAAGTTCTCTACACAACTCGTGCATGATTGCTTCATCATAGCATTCGAACTCGTTAGATTTAAATAGCCGTCATCCTACGGGCCTCGGGCATTTAAGATATCTAACTCATGGAATGCTACAAAGAAGCAATCATGCACTAGTTGCAAGTAATGGATAAAAGACCGTTCCAGGACACCTAAAATTCAAAAAAATAGTATCTTTAAAAACGACATAAATTCATGAATTTGAACCCTTTTTCAGGTTTTTAAGACCTAAATACATGAATTTAGTCCATTCAAAAAGTACCATTTTTTCAAAAAATGGCATTTTTAAAAACGACATAAATTCATGAATTTGAACCCTTTTTCAGGTTATGAAGACCTAAATTCATAAATCGGCTAAAGCCAGAGGAGCTTCGCTCCGATTTGGGCGTTTTTAAAAATACCCAATTTTTCAAATTTTTCAAAATCTCAAAATTTGAGAATTACAATCGGGCGAAGCCCTAGAACCTTCGGTTCGATTTTCACCCGCCCCCAAAATCATGACCGTTCCAGGACACCGAAAAAATCATAAAAGTTAAGAATCTCAAAATTTGAGAATTACAATTTTCACCCCCGCCAAAATCATGACCGTTCTAGGACACCGAAAATCATAAAAGTTAAGAATCTCAAATTTGTGATTATGATCATTTTCTTGCTCAAATCATGACCGCTCCTGGCGTTCTTACAATTTGCACTCAGATAAACACTCAATTGTAGAGAACATCTGCTTCCCGCATTTAAGAATAAAATGCATTTCAGTGTAAGGAGCTGTGTCCTCCAACTCAAGCATTTGAAAGGAAACAATGTATGAAAGAACAAACAGCTGCTACTACTCTGTGAAACAATGACATTTTAATTGTACGTTAGGCGAGTTGTTTTAAATTCTTGTTAGTGCGTCAGCACACCCGTATGACGTTAAGATATCTGCCAGCTGTACTGTTTTCATTTATCTCTCTCGTCTGTCATTGTATCGTGTGCTGCGCTGTGATCAGTCATGTCAACACAAGAAGTTATCGAAGAGCAGTCAAACATTATTGCTACGTTTCCGGAGTTATTTACAGAAATTTCAAAACGATATATTTCCAATGATAAGAAGGAAGAATATAACACTTTCATCATTGAACAAATGGAGAAATTTCCGATTATTTTTGACCCTACATTTTTTGATAAGGAAAGAAAACGGAGAAGAAAAGCAAAACGCTTACTCGTGAAAGAAAAGAAAGAAAGAGAAAGGGACGGAAAGATTGACGACCTTCATCATCAATTATCGACGTCTTTATCTACCCGATATGAATTTGTGGATTCCTTAGAAGACTTTGTTGAGCCTTCAGGAGATACTGCTGAAGCCATTGCAAATTTAAATACTCTTTATGTGATGGAGAAGAAAAATAACGTTATTAACATAATGATGAAAATCTACCTGGGAAAACACGCGAATTATTTACTGGAACTGTGTGAAAAGGATAAGGCATACTTTCAACATTTATTGCAAACTAATAACATTTCTTATTCAAGGACTGAAATTGCATTTGCAATTAAATTAGGTAAGATGGCATCTATTTTTCCAAAGATTTGTAGACTAAATGTACCCTTACGTTTTTTGAAATCGAATTTATCATTGTTAGAAGATTGTCTTCGGAAATATGAAAGCTTTTGGAAAGAAGCTTAAAAGAACTTAAAAGTAGTAGTAGCTGATTTTATTTTATTTTACTGGAGAACAAAAATTCCTTGTCCACGGTGTGGACATTTTGTTAATGCAATTTGTAATATTATAGTTAATAACCGATTGTTTTAAGGAAGTTGAATAGTAGTAGCTGATTTTATTTTCTTTTACTGGAGAACAAAAATTCCTTGTCCACGGTGTGGACATTTTGTTAATGCAATTTGTAATATTATAGTTAATAACCGATTGTTTTAAGGAAGTTGAATAGTAGTAGCTGATTTTATTTTCTTTTACTGGAGAACAAAAATTCCTTGTCCACGGTGTGGACATTTTGTTAATGCAATTTGTAATATTATAGTTAATAACCGATTGTTTTAAGGAAGTTGAATAGTAGTAGCTGATTTTATTTTCTTTTACTGGAGAACAAAAATTCCTTGTCCACGGTGTGGACATTTTGTTAATGCAATTTGTAATATTATAGTTAATAACCGATTGTTTTAAGGAAGTTGAATAGTAGTAGCTGATTTTATTTTCTTTTACTGGAGAACGAAAATTCCTTGTCCACGGTGTGGACATTTTGTTAATGCAATTTGTAATATTATAGTTAATAACCGATTGTTTTAAGGAAGTTGAATAGTAGTAGCTGATTTTATTTTCTTTTACTGGAGAACGAAAATTCCTTGTCCACGGTGTGGACATCAATATTTGTAGACTTGTGTGGTTGCATTTTTGTAAATATACATATTGAAATATCCATGTGTTGTTTTTAATTTCTCATTTACGGGAATATAATAGAAACATTGTATCTTTTATAAAAATGAGAAACATTAGAGACATTCTAAAAATATACAGCAAACAAAACCACATTAAATTTCGATTTAAATGAGATTGCTAAGCAATTGGGAGTAAAGAATTTTCACATATTGATGAGTAATGAATTACTATTGTTAAAAGATGAGCGAAACACCAACTCTATGTAGTTAAACACTAACACAATGCAACAATGTAACGTTTAAATTTAGATTAAATTAAATAATTTCAAAATCGAATAAGTAGTAAAGAAAGACATCATTAGAGACCAGTTTTAAATCAATACCCCCCCCAAGTAGTAAGGAAAGTCATCATTATAAAAATGTTTTAAATCAATACCCCCTTCTGACTAAGTAGTAAGGAAAGACATCATTAGAGAACAGTTTTTAATCAATACCCCCCCTGTCTTCTAGGGGTCCCTTAAGAAATTTTTTTATTATAAAATGAGCAACATAAATGAGTTTTTGAAATTATATGGAACACAGACAACAACGAATTTCGATTTAAATAAGATTGCTAATCGATTAGGAATAAAGAATTTTCACATATTGATGAGGGATGAATTACAATTCCTAAAAAATAGGCCAACAGGAACTTTCAGTTCCCGGAACAAAGTTCCATCAATAACTGTAAATTTCATAACGAATCTTCACACTTCAGACCAAAACGGCGTACATTGGTCAGCAGGCGTTAAAAATCATCAGCAAAACTATTATTTTGATCGCCCGGAGTCTGAGAACTATTGGTTCGATTCATACGGTTTGCCCCCTACAAATGAAGTAAAAGAATTACTTGGAACGGGAACATACAATACGTTTCAAATTCAAACACCAGGCACTACTTATTGTGGACAATTATGTTTATACGTTTTGTACAAATTACAAAAAGGAGTACCATTTCTAGATATTATGTTAGAGTTAAACAATCTATAACTCAAGCGAAGCTAGCTAAAGCGCCACCTAAAGGTTAAAGCTCTGTTTTCTGTAATTCATTTTGATAAAAACGGCCTCTGATATCCTCATTATCTAAATCTTTAATTTCATAAGTAATCGGATAACTTTGATTTATTTTGCAAACTTCAAATATTTCTTTAGTCCAATAGCCAACAAAGCCTTTTTCAAATTTGTTCTTATATTTAAATATTCTAACTCTATCTCCAATTTTAAATTTCGGCTTAAGTTTCTGCAAATTCGGATTACTCTCATTCGAATAATTATTCTCGAATATTTTCTTTCGTATCAAATCAGGGTCGTCAGAAGCATTCTTTGGGGTTTCTTCAATACCTGAATGAACTTTATTATTGTACTGCTCTACAATTCCTGGTAATATCTTCAACCATTTCTGATTTCTTTGCTCAGTAAATTTCTTGAATAATTTATTTTTTAACGTCCGATTAAATCTTTCTATCACTACGGCCTTCCCAGCGTTTTCAGTTGAATAAACAATTTCGAATAGTGGCTGAACGTTTCTGTTATAAAATTCCGATCCTTTATCAACAAACAATTTTTTTGGCCTTCTATTACTTTCTTTAAAGATTTCTTCAAACGCATATTTAACTGATAGACCACTTTTATTTTTTAAAGGTTTTACCCAAGCGTATCGTGTATATAAATCTATAACGGTCAATGCGTATTTGTAGTCCCTTTCATTCGGCATATGAATAAGATCAGCACTCCAAATATCATCTTTATTAAATACTTTTACTTTTAATAAATATTTAGGCTTTCTATATTCTTTATGAATTTCAGATGCATAAACGTCTGAATTATGATTTTCATTTAAACCCTGACCGAATAATATTTTAGCTTGTAAAGCTTTCTTAACAAACATTCTTTCAATTTTTTCTCTAAATGTAGGATTCTGAATACTATCTAATTCTTGAATCATCTTCTTATCAGCTGCATGACGAGAACTTAGATCATGATTTCGATAAGCTAAATCATGCCTGTAAGCGGCGGCATCTACTCTATTTATTGGTTCTTCACCTGGTTTCGGATTATTATTCTCATCTAGTCTTATATCTAATCGAGTTCCTGGCCCAGTATATGAATGACCAGGAAGATGTTTTTCTTTCGAATATTTACTCCAAATAAATCCAGGAAAGTTTTCTAATGTTTTTTGTATATCACCACCGAAGTGGTGTGGAACTTTGTTCTTGTCACCTCCAATATGCTGACAGTTTGAGTTTTTATTTTTGTTTAATAGATAATTCAATAAATCTAAATTAGAAATTTTTAATTTAGTTAAATTTTCGGAATTTGTAGGATTCATTTTAAAAGATAAAATAAAAGTTTTACCGAAAAGAACCAAAGGTTCTGAGGTTATTACCTTATCATACTAGGACTTAGATATATTCCAGAACCATCTTTAGTTTCTTTAATTTCAATTAAATCATCAACATTGTGGAGAATATTTTTAAGAACTCGTTTTCCTTCATCAACTAATTTTAATTTACTGATAAAATTATCTACTATTCCTTCTCCCCTAGCAACTTTCTCTAACTCCCTATTATGACGTTTTTGTTCTTCTAATGCTGCCTTCTCTGATTTATTTTTATTTACTGCTTGGACAATACCAGCTGTCCCACCTGCAACACTTCCTGCAGCTGCTATGCCACCTATTATTAGTGGAATTAATGGGAGAATCCCGCCATTCTTTTCTTCTTGTAATTGAATATTCTCTATCATTGGTTTACTTATATAATATTTTTTTTTATTAATCGTAATAGTTTTAGGGGTATTTTTGTCAACAATATTACGTAATTTTAATTCAACAGTTTTATTATTAATATTACTTTTCGCTTGCGACATTTTTAATGAAAAAATTTTAAGTTATCAAAAATTTAAATCTATTCTAGTTATGAAAAAATTTTAAGTTAAGAATTTTTTTTAATCTATTCTAGTTATGAAAAAATTTTTAAGTTAAGAATTTTTTAATCTATTCTAGTTATGAAAAATTTTTAAGTTATCAAAAAAATTAAATTAATTAAACGACGAAGTCTTGGGCTTTAGCCTATCGGACCAAAGGACCTCAGGTTACTAACCGATCGGAGCGAAGCTCCTCTGGCTTTAGCCGATCCTAGTCATCTTCCCATTAAGAACTTCAATAGAATATTTTGTATCTTCTAGCAATAAACCATAAGCCATCAATGAAGTTGTGGAATCTTTTTTTTCAATATTAATTGTTACATCACAACCATTTTTAATAATATCTTCAGATTGTGCACTTAAATCGAAACAGAAAATTGGATATAAATGTCTCCAATCTCCAGGAGTTAATTGTGGTTCAACTCCAAATTCTATACAAAGATTTCTATAAGAATCATATCCTTCCATAAATTGATTATTGGTATCATCGAATCTTAATGGATCAATTGGATATCGAGTTTGATTTAATGAAACTTGTAAACTTCGAATTGTATTAATATGAAAAATATTATTGTTCTTATCAAAACTTGGAGAATTATTTCTTTGAAATGTTAGTAATAAATATCTTGGGGTATTCGCAGTTCTAGTAAAATGCCAGTTAAATCTTTGTTCGGAAAAAGTTACTGAACTAGCAGTTCTCTTTAGAAAATTAACTGGAATTGGTTTGTTAGTATTTAATCTTTTTGCAATAGCTGTTTCAACCTCTAAACTAGGAGTAATATGCTTAATCCACCATTCAAGTCTATCAATTTTTAAATATGCTTTTTTTCCAGTTTTACCAAAAAAGATTAATTCATTATTTGCTGTACGATGAATTATTAATTTAAATTTTAATTGATATGATATTTTATCATAATCTAAATATCCGAATAATGGAGACAATGACCAATTTACTGTCTGTTTACTTTTCTTGTTAAATTCACGTCTTTCTTTATATGCATAATTATTTGTTTTATTTAAATGTTTGCAATATTTTCTACATCTTTCGCAATTCCTGCGGCATCTGTTCCAGCGTGAGTTAAATCATCAACAATTATACCATCATTAGTATCAGGAAACCAACCTTCGATTTCATGCTTTTTATTATTTTCACCAATTGTTACAAATCTAAGCATTGTATCAATTACACCTGGAGAATCACTTATTGTTTCTATATTTTGAGTTGCAACATCTAAACGCATTTGTGTAAATAAACTTGGGAAAAAATTATTCTCTAGTGTAATATTATCGGTATCTGGTAATGGTGTTGTAAAATTAGCATCACTATATAAAGAATATTCACAGTGTAAAAATGAATCAGGTAGATATAAATAACTCTGCTGATTATCAACTTCAAAAATTAAATCTCCTCCAGTATTTACTCTACTGGAAGATCCGGGATTCATAGCAATTCTTATATAGTCATTCTTTTTTTGATTATAACTGACGAACGGAGGATCGTCTAATCTAAATTTATTTTCGATAAGCGAAGACATTTTTATAAAAAATAATTTGACTTTTTGTTTTTCTCACAGATAGAAAAAAATTTTTACTAAAATATAATTTTAGAATTTTGCTAGACCAGCTCCGCTACAGCTTTGCTGGTTAGACCGAAGGTTGCTGCTGACGCCATTACCTCTTATTTCTTCAACTGTTTTTTCATTATTTTTATTTTCATTATGTTTACTATCACCCTCTACAGCTATGTTAGCAATTTTGTTCTTTGTTTCATCTGAAAGTTTTTTTAATTTTTTTAGTTCTTCGGAATCATTCTTGAGTTTACGAATAGCTTCTAGTTGTTTTAATTCGTTTTGTGATTTAACAGCATTTGATATTGCACTAGCTGTACTACCTATAGCAGCTGCTCCTTTTGCAGCAGATGTAATCAAATCTTTATTATTTTTAATTAAGTTAACGATACTACCAATACCAGAAAAGATGCCATCCCCTTCTTTTTGGACGGCACCTGCGGTGCCTAGGAACTTTTGTGTTCCGACAGTTTCTACACTATCATAATGGTACACAGGTTTCTGAGATGGTTCATGAGCAATTTTATTATTTGATGCAAAATGTTTAAGATTGTGTTTATAAATTATAGGCATTTTTTAGGATTAAATTTGACTTTTGGGAAAAAAATATTTACGTTCATATTTACGTTAATATTTACGCTAAGATTTACGTTTGTGAATGGACAACAACTTCGAGATAACTTTATTAATTGCCTGTTGCACTTTATCTATTGCGTCAAGCAGCGTGTGATGTACTTTAAATTCTTTTCTATTAACTTGCATTTTCTGCTGATTAATCTTCAACGCCGTTTTAAGAGCATTTAACTTAATTTTAAGAACATCTAATTGTCTTTTAACAGCATCTAACTGTTCTTTATTTTCTTTAGAGTTTTCTTGTAAATTTTTCTTTAATTCATTTTCTAAATTGATTTTAAGATTTTTCATTTTATCAACTTTTTCATTAAGTGAGTTTACTTCATTTATTATTCTATTCATCTTTTTCATTTGTTGAGTAATTTTAGAACTTAATTCATCAACACTTTTTTGGAATGTAGTTTGTAACTGCTTTAAATTTTTTTTAATTCTTTCAGGAAGTTTTTCTATTTCATCTTCTAATTGTTCTTTTAACATTTTTATCTGATGTTTATTTTTAATGACTGCAGATTTTAACTTTATAGAAAGTAATATTAAAATTTTTGATTGTTCTGAAATCTTTTTAAAAAGTTTTGCTATATCTGCTTCTAGCTCTCTATCCTTTTTATCAAGTTTTAATAATTTTTCGTTTAATGATTTGTCATTAAGTTTTAGCAACTTTAATTCATTCATCAGTGGAACCAAAACATCGTTTATATATTTTTCCTTTAAATCATTGATTTGTGTATCAACATATTGTTTATTTGTTAACTCTGTATTTTGTTGCGGAAGAATAGAAAGATGCAATGGACCAGAGAAAAAGGTCTCCAGTTTTCATGATATAATTTTCTATCTCTATTTCTAATTCACGATTATTCGGGATATATGCACCTCCACCAACATTTGGTAACATCATTTTTAAAACAATAAAAAAATAAAATTTTTTCTAATAAAAATAAAAAATAAAATTTTTTCTAATAAAAATAAAAAATAAAATTTTTTCTAATAAAAATAAAAAAATGGAAAATCCAAATTTAAAAAAATTATATTCGCCCGCATCATCCTGTTCTTCTTATTCGACGAGATCAACGGGATTTGAAAATAAATGTTTTGATAATAATAATAATAATAATCCATGTATAGATGTTAATATTTTATTTCAATTACAAGCCGAAATATTTAGAGAACAGACTAAAGGTTTACCTTCTATAGAAACTAATTATTGTTTATTTCCGGGGGATCCATTTATTAAATTTATGGAGATTGTAAGTAAATATAATGATGTAGCTTATGTTGAATTAAATAAAGAAAATATGGTTATAATAGGTCATAATAATGTTTATGGATTTATTAGAGCAGTGTTACCGATTAGTAATACTGATTGGATAGAAACTAAAATTATTAATTATATCAATATTAAAGAATTAGTTAAAAAATTAAAATCTTTTTCGAAAGAAAAAATTAGATTATTTGTTGACGATCAAAATCAATATAACATTCACATAGAGAGTAAAAAACATAATGAAGAATTATTATGTCAAGTTTATTATAGAGACACAATTTATAAACAAGAAACATTAGAAATGCCGCAAAGATATGATGATGATACGTACATAGGATTATATTCCAACTTAAATATTAATTTATTAAAATCTTATATAAATGGTTTAGCTCAACAAGAGAAAATTTATATGTGGTCTACACCTTATACTATTAACAATGTCCATAATCATAATAAACGAACCGAAGATTCTAGGGCTTTGCCCGATCTTAAAGAATCTTATGATAATAATGATGATTCTGTAACATCTGAAAAAGGTGTAAATGGTAAAAAAGATTATAAAAATATTAGTAATTATAAAAATTTATCTAAATTTCATTTTCTTACAATTGAAAATAATAATGATGGTATAGTTGAAGATACTGTTAGACAACTATGTGTCGGGTCTACAAAATTTAAATTAGGATTTACATCTAATCAATTTAAAATTTTATCATCTTTAACAAAAACTAAAAGTGATTCAGATTATGGTGGTGTTATTAAATTTTCCAAAAGAGATCAAAGACCAATATTTTTCTCTATTATATTATTAACAGATAAAAGATGTAATTTAGAATTAGATATTCCAATAAGAGAATGGTATCCTATCATGGAAGGGCATCCTATACCAAAAAGTGTAATTTATGATGATGAAGAAACAATTTATGATGATGATGATGAAGAAACAATTTATGATGATGATGATGAATCAATAGTTAGTGAAAAAAAATTTAAATTATCTTTTGATAAAACATTATATGATGAAACTTAATAAGATAAAACTTAATATGATAAAACTTAATATGATAAAACTTAATGTGATAAAGAAAAAAATAACTAAAGAACGTGAAATATATAATAATATAAAATAACACTCAAGTCCTTGATATTAGAATGTTTATATCTAAAATTAAAACACAAATTTTTTTTCTTAAATTTTCTCTAAAAAAATAAAAAAAATGGAAAATACCAAGTTTTATTGTGTCTTATGTAAAAAAAAGTTGCAAACAAAAAGAAGTTATCAATCTCATTTAAATAGTAAATTGCATTTACAAAATGTAGAACGAGTTGATGAAGGAAATATATTAAAATTAAATAGTTATAAAAACTATCTAGAAACATTGCCTACTGATATAAAAGTTAAAAAAATGTTTGATGATTATTCACATTCGGAATATAAAAAAGTTTTTAATAGTGAAGATGAGACCATACATGTGACATCGGAGATGTCTTCCAGGGCTTCGCTCGTACCAGATGGAAGATATTTATTTAGCGATACTGATGAATTTAACGAAATAGATGAATTTGATGAAGCGGAACGAACCGAAGGTTCTAGGGCTTCGCCAGTAACAGATATAAAATATTTATTTAATGAATCGGTTCGAACCGAAGGTTCCAGGGCTTCGCCCGTTGAACATAATGAAACCGATAAAACTTTTTATAATGTATTAACAAACTTTTATAATATATTTAAGAAATCTTTCAAATGTTATATGAATGTAGAAGTACTTTATACAAAAAATGGACCTGATGGAATTCCTGAAGAAATAATACAAGGACATTTTACAAATTCACAAGAAATTCATAATGTAAATGATATACAACCCATATTTGAATCGATGATACTTAAATTAGAAAATTGTATAATTGAAGCCCAGTTACGTGAATCTGGTTGGAGATTTGTTAAAATACTATCTAAGAAAATAGTAATTGATAAATATAAAAATAATACTGGTGGTAGTTATGTTCCTTTGCCTTTCAGTTCACCACAAATAATCAACATAAAAAATGAAGATGATTATTGTTTTCTGTGGAGTATTATAGCACATTTACATCCTGCAGAATATCATAAAGAAAGACTAAGTCATTACAATAAAGAAGAATACATAAATGAATTTGATCTCTCTGATGGCTTAGATGAATTTCCATATGATTATAATAGGTTAATAAAGTTTCATAAAAAGAATAAAAATTTAATAGAAGTAAATGTTTTTGTATTAAATGTGAATTATGTTTCTATTGGTAAAATTATTCCACTTTACTCAGATTCAAAAAAATTTTATTTGAATAATAAAAATTTATGTCAATCAGAAATAGTATATAATGATAGAGGAAATTACATGCATCATAATATTTTTTACTAAGGAAAAATAATATGTACTGAAAAATTTGAACTTGTTAAAACACTATCACCAATAATGATTAATCATAATAATTATAAAGGACGTACTGATGATTATAATTACAAATATTCATCTTTATCTTCAGAATATCAACAAAAATTAGAAAATTTAAATAAAAGTTTACAAAAATGTAAAACAGATTATCAACAACAAACAAAAATATTAGTACAAGAATATGGCCATAAATATCAAAATAAGATAGAAACAATTCAAAAATTAAATGAAGAAAATAATAAAGAATTAAATAATGAAGAAAATAAAGAATCGGCTAAAGCCAGAGGAGCTTCGCTCCGATTAAATGAATGTTTAAAAAAATGTCTACAACAATATAAAGAACAATATGATAAAGAATATATTTATCAGCTACAAATATTAAATCAAAATTATCATCAAAATACATTTAATATTACAAAAGAAATTAATGAAACACATGAAATATATCAAGATAAATTTGAAAAACTAGAACAGTCAAAACAACCAGCACAAGCGAATATATTATATTATCAGGGTCATTTTATATTGTGTAAAGATGTTTCTATATTTACAAAAACTTCAGATAATAAAAATTTTCCTTGTCTTCAATGTATGACAAGTTTTAGAACTTTAGAAGAAATGAATAGACATTTGGAGAATTGTCAACAAAACGAAGCAGTTCAAAATTCTTTTCCAAAAGATGATTATTTAGAATATAATAAATGGTATTTTAAAAATAAAGTACCCTTTACTATTTATTGTGATTTTGAAGCATATAATGTTAATATGACACAAAATCGAACGGAAAGTTCCAGGGCTACACCCGATTCTGAAAATTATAATTCTGAAAATGGTACGGGCCAAGCCCTAGAACCTTCGGTTTTTAATTCTGAAAAAAGTGCACCTGGAAAAAGTGCATCTGAACAAAGTAAAGAAAAATATTTATTTGAACAAAAACCATTATGTTGGGGAATGTACATTCATTCAAATTATCCTGAATTATTTAAATCAGAATATTTTCAATACTATGGTGAAGATAGTTCAGAAATGTTTACAAAGAAAGTAGAAGAATTACAAGGACGTTTTTCACAATTGCTTGAAACAAATATACCGATGATGCCATTAACAGAAAAAGAAAAATTAAATTTTATTAATGAAACAAAATGTTATTACTGTGGAAGAGAATTTACAAAAAATTATAAAAATGGCAAAGGTAGATATATTGATAGGCGAAGCGACGGCTCTGCCGTCAAGGTAAAAGATCATGATCATCTAAATGGATTATATAGAGGTGCAGCACATAATTCTTGTAATCTTAATGCTAATAAATTTAAATATAACTTTGTTCCTTTATATTTCTACAATGGTTCTAAATATGATTTCCATCTAGTAATGAAAGATTTATTTTCATCTGAAAAATTACAACAACAAAAAATAAATGTACTATGTAAACAAGAAGAAGAATATTTTTCAATGCAATTAGGTTGTATTAGAATTTTAGATGCATTTAGATTTTTTACTCCTTATTCATTAGATGTTATGGGAAAAACTTTGAAATCTGAACAATGTAAAATATTAAATAAATATAATTTAAAACCTTTAAAAGGAATATTTCCGTATGAGTATATAGCCTGCGGCTCACAGTCGAAGACTGATATAACTGGAGATTTTAATTCTGTGAATAAAATTATGGAAGAAGAACAACTTCCTCCAATGAATAGATTTAAATCAACATTAAAACAATCACAATTATCAGACGAAGACTATGCAGAAGCTGAAAAGAATTGGAGAGAGTTAAATTGTAAAACAATGTATGATTATACAATGAAATATCTTCAGATAGATGTATTAATACTAGCTGATCTTTTCGAAAACTTTCGTGACATGTGTTTAGAATATTACGGAATAGATCCATGTTATTGTTATTCTACACCAGGTTTAACATGGTTAGCAGGATTAAAACATACTGGTGTTCAAGCCGATGGCTCTAGGACAAAGTCCGTTAAACTTAAACATTATAAAGAAAATACATATGATAAATTATTATTTTTTGAATCTGGAATTAGAGGTGGAGTTTCATCAGTTTTAGGTAATAGATATGTTAAATGTTATAATAAGAAAGTAAATCCACATACATATGGAATAATGAAACCTTTATCTCCAGAAGAAAAAGAAAAGATATTAGAAATTTTTCGAACGAAACAAGAAGGAGTAGAACGTGAAAAAGCAATTGATGAATTCATGAGAGAAAACTATTTGTTATATTATGATTTTAATAGCTTATATTCTTCTTGCATGATACAAGAATTACCAACAGGTGAAATGACATGGTGTAATAATCTAGATTATCAAAGAACATATGATGGTGAAAATAATTTTGGTTATGTATATGAAGTTGATTTAGTATATCCTGATTATATAAAAGACGCAACAAAATATTATCCTTTCTGTCCAGAAAACAAAATTCCCAATATAGAAGATTTTTCAGATTATCAAAAATCTATAATACCGAAAAAATACAGACCAACAAAAAAACTTATGTTAACACAAGGTAATAAAGGAAAGTATGTTGTTGAAGGAAGAATGCTAGATTGGTATTTAGATCATGGAATGATTCTCACCAAAATACATCGAAAACTAGAGTATAGAAAATCTAAATGGTTAAAAAATTATATAGAGTTCAATATTGAAAAACGTAAAATAGCTAAAAGAAATAAAGATGATTTTGGAAACGTTTTCTTCAAATTAATGAATAATGCATTTTATGGTAAGACTTTAGAAAATGTGCGTAATAGACAAAATATTGAAATAGTTTATGATAGAGATAGATTTCAAAATTTAACAAGGAAACCTACATATAAAAGAACTACTAGATTCAGTGATGAACTTTGTGCTGTTCATCTAAGAAGAAGCATTGTAAAACATGATAAGTTTAATTTCATTGGTTTCACTATATTAGAATTAGCTAAACTATTTATGTATAGTTTTATATATGATTATTTAGCACCTGCTTATGGCAAAAACTATAAATTACACTTTACAGATACCGATTCTATTTTCTTAGAATTAACAGTACCGTATAATTCTACACTTGATGAAGAAATTAATAAAATAAAAGATATCATTCATCCTTCTGATTTATGTAAAGTAAAAGATGAATTAGAAGGAAATGAAGATTTCATAACAGAAGCTATATTTTTAAAATCTAAATGTTACTGTTATGATACAACTAATAATATTAAAACACATAAAACATTAAAAGGAATTTCAAAGGCATCAGTGGCTAATCAAATAACATTTCAAGATTATAAAAATGTATTATTTAATAATGAAATAAAAACAGCATGTAATTATAGACTTAATTCAAAAAAACATAACATGTATTTAAAAGAAGAACATAAATTAGCATTAGATCCATTTGATGATAAAAGAAAAATTTTACCTGATGGAATAACTACTGAACCTTTTTAATTTTCTAATTTCTAAGATAGACAAATTTGATATATATATAAAATAAAAAAAAATATTGTAACACTATATTTGTATATTTTTATCACTCCGCGAAAATATTTTCGATAACTCTTTCATGAATTTTTTTATCAATATTAATTGTAATGAAGCCATAATCTTTTGACCAAGCATTATTACACGATTGTTTAAATTCATCTTTATTTCTTACGCATAAATCTCTTAACAAATCACTTAAGTTTCTTGCATTTATTTCAAATAGTATAAATATATTTGCATTCTTTCTAATAACACTTCCGTCTAATGAATACATACTTTGTGTTAAATAAAATACACTACAGTTATTATGTCTACCTCTTGTGAAATAATTTCTCTGAACTGACTGATTTCTATCATTAACACAATCATCAAAATTACACAATGTTTCATTGTTTTATCTAGTTTACTAGGATCTTGCATATTACCACTATCATCTATTAATTGTATCTTTATATGGTTATTTTTATTAGATTCTACTAACTGATTATTTTTTGCTGCTTCTTCACACCACGAACTTATTTCTTCTTCATCTTCGGATTTTTCATATTCTTTGAATAATGAAGCAATTGCTGTTTTTTTAAGATTATTTTCAAATCCATATTTTAAAAATTGATAGACGGGTTGTTCTGCTGTTGTTGTATAAATTATAAGATTGTTATAATCCAAAAAATTTGGAGTCGTTAAAATTTTAAATAATAGATACGTTTTTCCGCAACCTGATCTTCCACAAATAACTGACAAAACTTTATTAGATAAATTTGGATGATGATTAAATTTAAGTTTTTTTTTATTTAATGGTAGCACTTCACTCATTTTTTAATAAAAAAATTTATTTTTATTTTATTTTTGTTTTTAAAGAAGAAGAAGAAAATTAAACTTCTCTAGCTTCGCGTGGGAGTTTATACCTCCCGAACCAAAAGATCTATCATAATCTCTTCACCTCCAGAATTTATTTCTTGTCCTTTCTCATCAGTGATTCTCATGTTAATGTTGTTAATAGTCTTTCTTGTAATAGGGAAATATATTAGTGTTTGTGGAATTACATTTAATCTATAACCAATGGGTACAGTAAAAGCTGGAAAACTGAATATTAAATTTGATAATTTACCATTTATATATCCTCCTTCAATAATGTCACAATGTACAACAATTGAATTTATTTCAGTTATTTTTGGAATCTTCTCACCTAAATGATAACCTTGACTATAGGTTTGTTTATTAAATCCTAATAGCTTTGACAATGATCTATCATGATTAAAATCAACTTGATGATTTTCGTCTAAAGTAAGAGAAAATTTATTAACTGCCGGTTCAACTGCAAAATGTAATTGTTTCTTATCTTTAAATGGTATACCTAAATGTCTCTTAATTTCATTTGATATTGATTCAACTTCGTAAGAACCAGGAAGAAAAGTTAATATTTTCCACGTTTTGCCTTTATCAGTAGAATATCTAAATTGATCATTCACATCTTTGATAACGTTTTGAATAGTGTTAAATGTAGAGAAACTAGTCAATGCAATTTGATAATTTTTATTTTGTTCCAAATGTAGAATGGGTTCTAAATTACAAGTGTGTGATGAAGTAGTTGTTATAATTTTTAACGTCGTACTAAATTTTGATGAACCCAAAATCTCTGTCAAATTTTCTAAATGATTATTAATTTTGTCTAAATCTGCTGAACACATTTTTTAGTTAAAATTTTGAATAAATATTATAGATAAAAATCGTAGATAAAAATCATAGATAAAAATCGTAGATAAAAATCATAGATAAAAATTAAAAACAACATATTTCAGCTACGGGCGAAGCCCTGGAGGACATCAGAGATGTCCAGTTACACTTTTATAATCCTCTTCATTTAGAATCTTCTTTTCTAACAGTCTTTTCAATATAGCATGAATTTCATTGAAACTAGAATTATGTCCTTCTTTTATTGCAGATATTAAAATATTTAATCTATTTAGTAATTCTTGTGGATCATCTGGTAAAAATATGGTTGTTTCTGTTTTCTGTTTTTCAGATAAACCTTTTCCTACTTTAACTCCCGTTGATAATAAATTTTCTAATTGTTTATAACGTCTTAGAGATTTTACTGCACCAACTCTGTCTAACATAGCTTTATATTTTATGAGATCTTCTATAGCATAATTATTTAAATCTGCTCCTCTTAAAAGATTAACAAAATTTCTATCTAAATTAAAAGGAGATTTATCTGGTGAAAAAATTAAACCTCGAAAAGGTTATGGAAATATTTCTTTTTGTCCGAGATAAAATCTAGGTATTGTTTTTCCATCTATAAATGAAATAGAATGTTCAAATTGCATAGATTTTGGTAATTTCTTATTAATGTTTGATTCTAGTAATCCATAGTCATCTAATATAGTTTTGTGCTCTGGATCTGTTATATCAATTTGTTTATCGTTATTTGTAAGTTCTTTTTCAAGAGTTTTAAATGGTTTCATAGTTTTTTCAAAATCAGTTTTTACTTGTTCGGTTTGCTGCATTTTTTCAAACATATCAGATTGAATACCAGCTTTTATCATTCTATGTTGAAGATGATTTTCTTTCATAATATTTCTTTGTTTTATTAACTCTTCTAATTGTTTTATTCTTTTAAAATTATCAGCTCTAATTTTATCCATTTTTAAAATATAATATTTGAATTTTGTGGTAACATTGGAATACAGCAAAAACATTTTACTGAACAAATTATTTTTTTATTGCTTTGTTGTTTGACATCTTTTCGTTTAAAGTTTTCTCGGTTAAAGTTTTCTCGTTTTAAGTTTTGTTTAATAAAGTTTTGTTTAATAAAGTTTTGCTTAAATTTTCGCTTAAAGTTTTTAGCTCTTCTAAAAAAATTTTGTCATTTTCTTCATTAGAAATTTTACCATCACTCGAAATTTTGCCATCCTGTTTATTCTTATCATCAACTTTTTCTGACTGTAATTGAAATGATATTTGATTTACTTCATTAGCTATTTGATCAAATTTTTCAATCTCATCTAACGTAATAACATTATCATCACATACTCTTTGAAAGTAGTAATGTAGTTTATCATAGACTTCTTTAATATGTAAATGCTTAGTTTTTAATGATTTTCGTTTCTTAGTTATTAAAGATTTATCTAACATTGTAACAAGTGAAGTTGCAAAAACACCCGTACCTGTTAAAGCTGTAGCAACTACTGGAATTACTAAAACACCTGAAGATATAACAATTGTTAAAGCACCCAAACTTATTGTAAAGAATATGCCAATTCCTTGTGTTACATTCTTAACTTTAGTCCATCTCTTTCTTAATTTTTTATAATGCTCTAATCTTAATAATAATTGTGATTCCTTATCTTTCATATACCTAACTCTATCTTTGTGTTTTTCTTTATTCATTTTTTCAATGTTAATCTTTTCAATGTCCATTAAAGTAGAACTACGTTCATATGATAACGAAGGATATATTCTTGAGGTTCCTTCCATTTCTGAAGTTCCTTCCACTTTTGTTTCTTCCATTTTTAAAGAAATATTATTAGTCACATGATATATTTTAAAAACCTGAAAGATGGATAAAATTCATGAATTTGAAATTCTCAACTTTTATGATTTTCGGTGTCCTAGAACGGTCATGATTTTGGCGGGGGTGAAAATCGAACCGAAGGTTCTAGGGCTTCGCCCGATTGTAATTCTCAAATTTTGAGATTCTTAACTTTTATGATTTTCGGTATCCTAGAACGGTCATGATTTGAGCAATGAAAATCGAACCGAAGGTTCTAGGGCTTCGCCCGATTGTAATTCTCAAATTTGAGATTTTGAAAAATTTGAAAAACTGGGTATTTTTAAAAACGCCCAAATCGGAGCGAAGCTCCTCTGGCTTTAGCCGATTTATGAATTTAGGTCTTCATAACCTGAAAAAGGGTTCAAATACATGAATTTATGTCGTTTTTAAAAAGTACCATTTTTGAAAATGGTACTTTTTGAATGGACTAAATTCATGTATTTAGGTCTTAAAAACCTGAAAAAGGGACTAAATTCATAAATTTATGTCGTTTTTAAAGATACTAATTTTTTTGATTTTATGGTGTCCTGGAACGGTCTTTTATCCATTACTGTTGCAGGAATAACTATCTTCGTTAGAGCCCAGTAAAATCATTGGATTTCCATGTATTAGAAAATGACATTTAACCACGCTCACAATAGATTTAAATATTTGCCTACATCATAGATGAATGTTGAAGGCAAGTGTAACTTATTTATGCGGATACTATGTCTGTGTGTAAGTATGGGTGCTCAAAATGAAATTGCGATAGCTAAAGAACATTTATTTTATTCGGATTTCAGCAGGCAGGCAGTGAGAAATCTGGGCTTAAATGTGATTTGTACCAACAAAGCCCGCTCAGTGACAATAGATCTGTAACACATGAGCGCTATAATATCAATTCAAAAATCATCATTTTTTGATGCAGGTGTGATATTTGTTGTTTTCTATCACAGTATGAATTGATCATAATGATTATATCATAATTTGGAAACATCATAGATTGTTCACATCTGTGGGACATACCACGGACTCCATTGACATACCAAATGTACCATAGCGCTTCAGTGACATGACCTCAATGTAACTTTTTATGTTTGGTCAATGCATCAAACTGCTCTATGTCTCAAAATGTGCCACGTCAAACACAGACAAGAGTTCGATAATTATTAAGATGATTTTGTGACAAGGCACCAGTACCTCACCATTGAAGCCTCCATTCTTTAGGTAGGCTGCTGTGTATCATGGCAAAGCATCCCCACGGCGTCATATTGTATTCAATCAGCATTTCCCTTCACGCCTTTTAATAACACAGAGTGTCGGATTTCTATGTTTTAAACTTTAGTTCTGAATCTTCCTAATGGATAGAACACAATTCATGTTTTGGTTTTTGGTTTCTTGGATTTGCAAAGTGCATTAGTTTCGTGAACAGAGGACAAATCGGTCACTGGATGAAGTGTTCATGCAAGTTCACAGTCCTCGAATTCTTTATGACGACGGCAAATTGAAGGTTGGACAGCAGAGTGATTGATTTGATAGTTTTTCATCTGTTCACAAAAACTCGATAATTGAAGAACATGCGCGTCGTTGATCCAAGCCTGTACTGGACAGTGGAGGGGAAGTGAATTTCAGCAAGTTTGAAATGTTGAGGAGAGTCATGCGCAGTTTATAGCAACTTCTTCAAGCAGATGGATGGATAGGTTGTTGAACAGTATGAATAAACCATGTGTGATGCACATATATAAATACATCCGTCACTCGAAAAGGTAGATTTGAAGTTCGGATGGACGTACCTGTTCTCTGTATGCCCTGAGAACAGCCACTGCCCGTCCTTCCATCTGATGCCACTCCAAGGACAGAGGCCATTCACTCTCAGATATTTCTTCATTAAGTTGAATTCCTTTTCATCCTTAAACGTCAGCAGTGAAGATTCTCTGCGGCGACATTCTGCATCCGCAGCGTTCCATCTTACATGCTTCTTATTGATGTAGATGCATCCAATTGGTGGCACCTTTATCCACGGCGAGGGACATGACTTATAAGACAAAACCCTGAACACTATGTCATTCACGAAATGTTTCATGTCACTGACAGTGTCATTTTTGATAAGTGTCACTTGACGGCTCAATTCAGTCAATTTCTTCTTCATCACAGACGTCTCCATGCAATCATTCCTCCTCGACTTTGTTCTCTCCTTCATCTCACTCCGCAGCTCCTTCTTCACTTGGGCCGTTTGTCTATTCGCGAAAGTCAAAAACAATTTCTTCATATCAGCCATTTCTTTTCTGAGGTAATCAAAGTTCTCCTTATTGTCTGTTTTCGCTTCCTTTTGTTCTGCTGCAAACTGTATTAAGACATCTTGGTCTGCCTGTCTTTTCTGATAGTCTGCAAGATGTTGCGTCTTCTCGACCATTTCCTTCACCGCCTCCTGCACATCTTGCACCGGAGTACGCTCTCCATCTGTATAGCCGAGGATTACCAAAGAAATGAACACAATCTCCGACATGCACATCAAGTTCATTGTGGAAGATATACGATGTCTGTGTTGTCGCATTGATATTCGTGGCTTGTAAATGATTTAAATACATCTCCGCAGTTTTCCAGGTCTTCGTCTTATCGGGATAGGGAAAGAATGATGTAAATATTGATGTCAATTCTGATTTCCGAGCGTGTCTCGGACTGTTTATCGAAATTTCAATGCATTCATGAAAACTTTGATAATTTACTCGCTGTCGACCTTAGAAGGCGCAGGACTCCAAAGGCCCTTCACCGATTACTTTAGACAATGAATCTAGGTACTCCCTGGGTAAAATTTCCTTCCTCATTGAGTTTTGTAATCAAATTTCATTGCATTGACGTCCGTACTTGTATCTTAATTCGAACGCAGCGCGTGCATTCTAAGGTAAACAGAAGATTCCCGACTACTGCAATGATCGTTCCATATCACCCCCCTTCTAAATCTGTCCATTGTGTAGCCTCACTGACATAAACAATGCGAATTCCTTGCCTCATCCAATGCTGTAAGTCATTCTAGCATGTCGATCACACTGACGAGTCTCATCACGTCAGCCACCCTCGTTGAGAGTGCGACGCTGAGAGGCAGACGGACTCGACCCCTGCACCCTCTGAAATTCAGCACCGATGCACGGCCCTCAACCTACTGAGCTACCCTACTACTGATACTACTGAGCATCGTTATCAACTATCCTACTACATCTCAACGCCTTGATAACATTGTCAGGAATTCAATAATTCGCATGTGACAATAAGCAATGATTAGATGAATATTCAACAATATCAATAATACATGCTGCGTGACAAAAGTAGTGATATGTGTTAAGTTTTTTCTGTCAAGCAGTATATATACGGACATTTACCTCCTGAATATTTTTTATTCCCGTATTCAGTGCACATGTATTGATTAACGTATCGTTCCTTCATGCTGGCTTGAAGGTGTATGTCAGTCACAAGAAACCGATTGCCATCTTCACTTGATTCCCTAATTGATTTGATATTATCGCAATTCGCAAGTATAGCAACAACTTGAACGGAGTCTACATGATCCGTTCTTTTGTGTCACAGTCTCACAACAATTCATCGACTTTTTGATGAGATCTTGAATTGACAACATTTTCCCCGTCCAAAACGTTGACAAAAACTACGGCTAGTCTTTGTCGAATAGCAGCTACATTTTACACGGTGTTCTGATGAGAAAATGCACATCATACTATTAGTGCATACAACTAGTGAATTCTGTATTCAGACAATGAATCTAGAAAAGCAATCAACTATGCATTAAGAAGCCCAAACTTTATATTCACTGTCATCATAGAAACACCCACAAAACAAAATAAAAATCCACTCAATAATAATGATAAATCATTCTATTTCAAATAATATATCCCCAGTTTCATATCTATGCAAATGTTGCATAATCACTCAATCAATGGACGTTGCATCAAAAGTTATTTAGATATTGATCAACAATCGATTTGTCTTAATAATAGTATTGATGAAAAAGATAAATGTAATCTTCATAAACCAATCGTTTCAGAAAACGCAATTTTTTTGTCGCGCCCTATATGAAAACAAGTATTGAGAGCACGGCTTTAAAGACATGTGCAAAAGCAAGGTTTTATAACAACAATAATAATAATAATAAGCGTATATTTATAAATAACAAAAAGACCTCCAAATGAGAATCGCAGGAGATCCAGACCAGTATACAAAGCGTGGTTTCACATTGCAGACAAATTCTATATAAAAGCACTACAGAGTTTGATTATATAACAAGGAAGAGGAAAAAATTAATCCGTCTATTCTTCTTTTGGTTCTGACAGATGGAAGAATCAGGCGATTGCTACGAACAGACTTTACAGGTAGCATCTTGTGCAAAACATGATCAGTAGATGCCAAAGCTTGTTTAAACAACTTCAGTGACAATGATTGTCGACGATTCATGATATTCAACATGTTGTAATTTTCACAATCTCGAACATCAGAAGATAGAAACTATCATAGATATTTTCCTACTTATCATAGATATCTTTAGCTTCCAGATTTCCAAATTCCACATGAGCTAATAATAAGTCTTCCCATTTTCCACTGTCTATGTCAATTATAGTATTGTCGAATATGTTTTATTAAGAGTTTAAAAAGCTTGCAGAAAACCACGATTATAATTTAAAAAACCAGGAATTGAGAGCACGGCTTTAAAGACATGTGTAAAAACAAAGTTTTACAACAATGTTTATAACACAGTATTAGGATCGTGCTCCACAACGTGGCTTTAAGGCTATCTTCAAAAATGATGCTATTGTTTAAAAACCTGGTTTTATGGCAGTTGTATATCATTGTTTTAAATACGTAGGTTGTGGTAAAACAGTTTTTATGTGCATTTGACTAAACAGGTATTCAGCTGAAATAAACTGACTATTCAGTAAAATGCAACTTGCAATAATCGTTCCCTACGCTAATGTGTATATGAAGCAGTGAGCATTATTGCATAAATATCCAATTAATGAAGAATAAATTCATCATCTAAATACCAAGAAGGCACTAATAGAAGCTGTGAATATGTTATTAAAACCAATGTTTATAAGCTTGCAGAAGCAAATCCTACATCAGATGTCATTATTTCAGAATTTCTAAACAAAATAAGTGACAAAATGGCATCTTCAACCGTAGGTAGGACTGATACAGCTGTCGAAAGCGAACTTGGAAAATGCCCTCACTAATTATACAAAACTTTTCGATTACCATCCAGCAATCATCTTCAGGTACAAAAAAACTAGGGTTAATAGAAGTTTAACAAAAATAACGAATCTGAAAACGATATTTTTGTACATTTTGAAAAAGTAATAATTGATATCTCTGTAAACCTTATTCCTTTCAACTCAAAAATATCATGTCGAAAGCGTGTTTCATGTCTATGCTGGAGATCAGGATGGGTAGTATTTTAAACACATTGATTAAAGCAGTGTCCAAAACACGCTGAAAAAAGAATGTTTAGAGCATGTTCTTTAAGAAGTGATTCGAAGTCATTCTTACTACAACTTTTTCAATGATCTACCAGTGGTTCTTAGCCTTTGTGCTCAGATTCCTCCCAACACGGTGAAAGTATGCATAATTCCTACTTCTAAACTAGTAGGTCCCTATTCAAGATTAAAAAGAAATCAACTTAACAACACATATTTTTAAATAAAGACTTTTCTGATCTAATCAGAAAGTGGGTTTCAATCTCAAATCGACGCGCACGCTGATGTTCAGTCGATTGCTCTTCTTCGTTATCAAAACTTGCGCCACTGTCATTTGCAAACCTTGAGTAGCCTACTTATATGTATTACGACTGCAGTCGCAATTCCTTATCTTGGAGGAGCAACATATCTTGCTCAGTCAAAATACTCCTTCCAACGTCATTCCTCCCAAATCCTCCTTCGAACTTCATTCCTCCCAAATCCTCTTTCGAACACAATTCCTCCCAAATTCTCCTTCGAACCTCATTCCTCCCAAATCCTCCTTCGAACCTCATTCCTCCCAAATCCTCCTTCCAACGTCATTCCTCCCAAATCCTCCTTCGAACCTCATTCCTCCGAAATCCTCCTTCGAACTTCATTCCTCCAAAATTCTCCTTCCAACGTCATTCCTCCCAAATCCTCCTTCGAACTTCATTCCTCCCAAATCCTCTTTCGAACGTCATTCCTCCGAAATCCTCCTTCGAACCTCATTCCTCCCAAATCCTCCTTCGAACGCAATTCCTCCCAAATCCTCCTTCGAACCTCATTCCTCCCAAATCCTCCTTCGAACGCAATTCCTCCCAAATCCTCCTTCGAACCTCATTCCTCCCAAATTCTCCTTCGAACTTCATTCCTCCCAAATTCTCCTTCGAACGTCATTCCTCCCAAATTCTCCTTCGAAACTCATTCCTCCCAAATCCTCCTTCGAACTTCATTCCTCCCAAATTCTCCTTCGAACCTCATTCCTCCCAAATTCTCCTTCCAACGTCATTCCTCCCAAATCCTCCTTCGAACCTCATTCCTCCCAAATCCTCCTTCGAACGTCATTCCTCCCAAATCCTCCTTCGAACTTCATTCCTCCCAAATCCTCCTTCGAACCTCATTCCTCCCAAATCCTCCTTCGAACGTCATTCCTCCCAAATCCTCCTTCGAACGTCATTCCTCCCAAATTCTCGTTCGAACGTCATTCCTCCCAAATTCTCCTTCGAACCTCATTCCTCCCAAATCCTCCTCCGAACCTCTTTCCTCCCAAATTCTCCTTCGAACGTCATTCCTCCCAAATTCTCCTTCGAACCTCATTCCTCCCAAATTCTCCTTCGAACTACATTCCTCCCAAATCCTCCTTCGAACGTCATTCCTCCCAAATTCTCCTTCGAACCTCATTCCTCCCAAATTCTCCTTCCAACGTCATTCCTCCCAAATCCTCCTTCGAACCTCATTCCTCCCAAATCCTCCTTCGAACTTCATTCCTCCCAAATTCTCCTTCGAACGCAATTCCTCCGAAATCCTCCTTCGAACCTCATTCCTCCCAAATTCTCCTTCGAACGCAATTCCTCCGAAATTCTCCTTCCAACGTCATTCCTCCCAAATTCTCCTTCCAACGTCATTCCTCCCAAATCCTCCTTCGAACTTCATTCCTCCCAAATTCTCCTTCGAACGCAATTCCTCCGAAATCCTCCTTCGAACTTCATTCCTCCCAAATCCTCCTTCTAACGTCATTCCTCCCAAATTCTCCTTCGAACGTCATTCCTCCCAAATTCTCCTTCGAACCTCATTCCTCCCAAATTCTCCTTCGAACGTCATTCCAAAGTGAATTTTTTGATTAAAACAATTTCCCATTATAATTTTTGTAGAGTTCTTTATCTTTACATTAGGCTGCATCAAAATGGATCACCTATCGAGTGGTCAACTACATCATGCAATTATTTGAAGGACCATAGACAAGATATATTGCATGTTTCTTAGACAAGTCAAAAGGACGATGGAACTATGAACGACGCACGTAAGCATGTGATCGAAAAACGAACAAAATGACAGTGCAACCACCGATAGGCTAGGCCTATTTGCCGTGAATCTGCATAGACGAAATTGACAATGACCGCCGAACAAACGAAACTTGTTCGGAATTTTACCGGTTGTGTTGGGCCTGTTGCCGCTGGACCACTTACCCAATGCGTTGCGAAAGCATCTCCTTCGAGTTTTCGAAAGCAACGATCGTCCTGTACTTGGTAGGGAGTCGCTGAGAATAGGTTTTGAGACGGAACCATCTGGTATTGCCAATCAAAGTATTATTCTGTATTCATGCAGCACAGCAGCTGTAGAACGTCAGTTTAGTACAATGGGATTGAAGTATGAAATATTGCGGAGGAATCTCGGAGTAGATGAGAGAAAATGCGATTTCTTTGCAAACAACTGAACAGATGAACTACAAGTATTACTATAACAATGACGATGGATTTATTGCATCACGAACTTGTTCTAAAGCATCACATACTTTGTTGTTTCTTAATAAAATACAAAGAGTCATTCAATTTACTTCATAATCAGCATTTCTACTATTTCTTGAATGCATCACTTTCATGAGATGTAGGCAGTAGACCTATATAGTCAGTCATATTATCTAAACGTGTATCTGTTTCTGTAATCTTCCGATAATGTAAATTCAATGTCACTTGTTGTTTGTATTTAGTAAAGTAACACTATTTATTTAGGCTACCAACGAAGCATATACAAACATCATCACAATTCTCAAATTTCATTTAAAATTGAATAAATTTTTTTCTCGAAAAACATTTCATCGAAGTTTGATGAATATAAACTTTTTGTTGTAAATGCTGATTCTATTTATTTAGCGACCGAATTGATAAGCTTACATTGTTCCAATCGAATACAAGGGCGGAAAACATGTTTTTTTCAATTAAACATGTGTTTTGCCCACCCTGCCTTGAAGGACCACGTAGAGAACGTAGAGTTGCGGCGACGAATGCAAGTGGCCCCAATTACAGAGAGAACATGACGGAGCAGCGGCTAAGATGGTTTGGACATGTGGAGCGAGGCTCGGAGGACTCGGTGGCAAAACGTGCGACACAGCTGCAGCTGCCTGGAAGGCGACCACGCGGCTGCCTCAGGAAACGATGGACCGATAGAATACGCGAGGATCTGCGCACGAAGGGCCTGAGAAAGGAGGACGCACTCGACTGGCAACATTGGAGCAGATCAATCCGTGTGGCGCACCACGCTGGAGCGGGACTCTAATTCCAGGAGAAGAAGATTCTCACCTTTACCGGCCACCAATCCCAAATTCCTTGAGGGTGGGCCGTATCGTCCTCTTCCATTTTACTCGATCGAGGGCCAGATTATGGGTTATGCCTTTTCTCTCCAAATCTTTTTCTATGACCCCTTTCCATGATAGGGGTGGACGACCTCTTCTTCGTCTGCCAGATATCGGTTGGTGCAGTGCTGTTTGGGTTATATGATCGTCCGGTCTTCTTCTGACGTGTCCGTACCATGCAAGCCGTTTGTACTCCATGAATCTATCGATGGATGGGATCCTCATCTTGCGTCGAATCTCTTCATTCTTAACTCGGTCCCGGAGAGTTAAACCTTGACATCGCCTGAGCATCTTCATTTCCGTCACCATCAGCCTTTCCATATCTTTCTTCCTTGGTGCCCAACACTCTCCTCCATAGGTCATTGGTAGATCTGGTAGATCTTTGATTTTAGCTTGAGAGGAACTCCTTTATCGTAGATAACTCCTGTCACTTGTCTCCAACTTTTCCATCCTGTTTGTATGCGGTTTTTGATGTCCTGCTCGCAAGATGATGTTACGTCTAAGAGTGAACCAAGATACTTGAACTTCTTAACTGATGGGAGCGAAGTTCCATCCATTTGGATTTCTTCATCGTTCGCAGCGGTAGAGAGGTATTCACTCTTACTTCTGCTAATTCTGAGACCATTACTTTCCAGGGCATTGCGCCATAACTCCAGCCTGCTTTCTACCATTGTCTTAGAATCCCCACAAATCACCAGATCGTCAGCGTAGAGCCAGGAGAAGAAGATGACTTCACCTATTTTAACAGGGTCTAGTTAGAAATAAAGATAAAAGATATCCAGTTTTTCTATTCATCAAAGCTTATTAATCAAATCCAAATTATTTCAAAATGGATCGACTGATCATCATTAAGCATTCAATTAAACATGTTTTTTACCCACACATATTGCGTTTCTGAAAGCACAATATTTCTTATTTTGAACCAATAACGTTGTTTCATGATGGAAATAAAGACGACGATGGCTTCACCGACCTCTAAATAGTGCTAGTTGAAAGAAGGCGGTTGATAGCATCTTGTAATTACATTTTGTACATTTCAATTCATTTTTGCTGCTACTATAGGGCAGCCCGATGCATTTCAGATGTACTAAGATTTCAATATTATTGATGAAATAGTTTTCGTCAAATCAGGGAGACTTCCAAGTGACAAGGAATATGACTTCCAGAGATTTATGAAAACAAGGAAGAATTCTGCTGTGAGGTGAAACTGCGCAGTAATTAATGTAACCCTTACCGGTATTGCTACAGGGTAATGAGTCTCCATTTGAGCATGAAAATGGGCGCTTGGGGTTTGGAAGAGGTGACGAAATTATGGGCAATGGGCAGAAGATCGTGTGAGTGCGTGTGCTGGTTGAGAATGAGAGAAAATGACACCATATCTTAGCTCTAATGACCCATGCCCTTCATTTCCTCTTCACTAAATTTCCTCCTGTTCACTGGCTCGTGCTAGAGCGCGGAGAAGATATTTTATCCGGATATAATTTTAATCAGATGACTCCTCCTGCCCTCTTCCACAAGATACTCAAATCCCATGGCCGCAGGGAGCGCATAAAGAAGAGCCTCATAATTGTGACAATCTGCGCGGTCAACGATACAAAATCATCATGGCGGAAAAATGATTTGGTAGACGAATTTTGTCATTCTCTTTCATATTTACAATCTATGAAATGAATAGAAATGGAATATGGCGACGAGAAAATTCTTTCAAATACCTTTCTCTTTATCAGAGAATTGAAAACTTCTACTTTTTAATGCATACGAAACTTGAAGGTATGCCTATTTTTGTAGAAAAAAGTTAAATTCACTCACTCGAAAAATTCTTAATTCTATATGCAGACAATGAATAGTGAACGCAGTATATATAACCATAGTCCTCATCAGTCCCATCATCTGAAAATATCACTGTCTGTATCATAGATATTTATATTCAGAGAAATTCATTAATTCGAATAGTCTTATCCTCTAAATCTGTTAAGGCAATCTGCCATGATATGAAAAATGTCGCAGGGTATTATTTTGTCTTGACCTTCTGGGTGGGCAAGATAAATTTTCATAGAAATATTCGTACAATCACATTGGTTATTGGACATTTGACATAGGCCTAGAGGATAATACAAATGTATTCCATGAAGCCACAAGGGCAAGAAAATGTAGAAATCCGAGGCCGCGAAGCAAACTCTGAAAAGCAAGTTCAAGTTTCGTGAAAATAGCGACTTATGTTAACCGTTCTCGTGCGGAATTACTTGAAATAAGCTAAAGGACGTGTGGGGTTCCGAACTTACTTACCTTTTGTTTACATATCTTACTATTTGATCGTTGGTTTTACGGAGCAGGATACGATCACTTCAGGGTAAATCCAATTTAATCCACAACATTTGACGAAAATGTGTCTTTGATTTGTAAAATCCATATTTCTGAACCGATTCCAATATTTTTTTTAATCAAACCGTCAGGATCTCATCAATTATGGCATGGTTTTTAAAAAGTCACACAGCCAAGACCTTCTTCACAAGTTGTCGTTTTTTGCCGAAAAAAGACCAAAAAGGCATGTCCATAGTTACAGTATTCTCACTTCAACACGGATTTTCGATTAGTTCCATTCCAATACACCTACTAATATTTATATCATCTGAAAGAAGAAGATCAGCTCTTTAAGACAGTCTAATTTTAAATATTGTATCCAACATTTATCATTGAATTTTCACTGGGTTTCCATTGTCCAATGAAAAAAATGTCCTCTGACCAAGACGTTTTCTCTCCTCTGACCGAAGTACCTTTTCTCGAAGAATATTGATTTTTCCATCAGACGTTTTGACCAAACGAGTCCTCCAGTGTGCTAGTTTATAAATCCGTAAAGATAATTCAGCTTGGTGCCGTTTCAATTGAGCAATATTGATTAAAAAATATCCATGCTCTTAACATCTATGCAAAAGAAATTTGTCATTTATCTTAATCAACCTTCTCAAAAACTCCAAAAACCACGAAAATATCCTCTGACCGAGACCCTAAAAAATCTCTGTCAAAGGACAACGTTGAAATCGAAGATCTCGGTCAGAGGACATTATATGCAATACATTGCATTTTGGTCACTTCGTTTTACGCATGTAAGAGTTTGCTGTTCTACATCTATCTGACCGAGATCAGTTTGTCCTCTCACCGAGATGTAGAAGAAAATGGCATTTTAAAAGTGCTAAATTTCTATGGAAAGCTTTTATTTGGTGTGGTCGCCGCTAAAATTTTCGTGTTCAGCGTAAAAAGTGAGTATATACGCAAATTTTCACGGAAATCTGAGACCCAAAGTTGAAAAGACAGAACATATGTTGTTTGCATGTGCGGATCGCAAAAAGCATACTGTATTTATTGATGGGATGAATTTAATGACAGGATCAGTTTACATGTGGGAAACGTAATATTTGAATGATGTCTGACTTATCTTTATCATTACCTATTCAGTATTTTGTCAGCCACTATGTGTGGGACTCCGCTCGTCTGGGTTTGAGTGTTCAGGTTAGGGGCCGAAACACAACTAGACGAGTACCTGCTGATGACTGATGGACTGCAGTATTATGTTTTATATCCCTTAATCGGTAGCTGAAGTAGTGGTTGATGTATTGTAATTCAAACGAAGAAATGTGGAATTACATGAAGTACTATAGACGGATGAAGAAACTGTAAGTGAAGAAATAGTATTTTCCATGTGTAGTCTTAGGTATAGTGTGTATAGTTTCATTGCTTTCGGTGTAGTAGAGTGTCATTGTAGTTCTATTGTTTACCTCCATTATCCACTTTCCACTTATCCACTCTTACCATTATCCACTTTGTGTAGTGTCAGATATAATTCACTTATAATCGGTGTAGTAGCATGGTTGTATTTCCATATTTTACCTCCACTTTTCCAATTTTTATTCATCGGTTTCCTGTTGTTTTATAATATCCATTTTTAATTTCCTTAACCTATGGTGACCATTGTCCTATTCTATTTCCTCTATCAGCATCTGTAGTCGGTACAGTATAGTAGACGTCTGTTTTGAACGTGTATACGGCAGTGTTTGAAATCTATGGTATTAGTATATTAACAGTAAGAATGAGTAGTATTACAAGTCTTAAGATTTCCACTTTTACCAGATATTGGGCCAAAGCTGATCAATTTTAATTCGTTGCCACGAGAAAGCTCCATTGAGTTCTTTTAAGAACTAATTAATCCAATGGTTACAGTAGCATTGCCTTTGTACACTTGCGGATTGGAGAACGCCATCAGTCCTCATGAGGACTACTTCAATTAGTAATTTAAATTAGTAAGCATTATATTCTATTATAAATGGCTACTGGGATGATTTTCATCATCGTATGAGAACTCGTTGTTTATTCTTCACATCCAAAGCATATTATAAGAAATATTCTTTGTAGTTCAGCTCGTCGAATAAAAATCATTGTTTTGAATGAGGAAAGTAAACAATATATATAAAGCCTTGAAAGAATGGTTGCTCGATTTGAAACATCTTCCAAGTCTAATTGACGACGCAATTTAGAAAGCGAATTTAACGAAATGAAAATGAAAACAATATGATCATTTCCTTTGTTCAAGATTTCAATAAACAAAATCCTGATATCATTGGGGAATCATTCAACCACTATCATCTAGCAGAATCGTCTTTGAAACTGCCTCTTTAAAACTCACAGCGCTTATGCACCGCAAATTCGGAATAAAATCTATTCCATCATGATAGCTGGGCGCAACGTATTCTGACCTCAAACTGATCCATGTAACTCACCTACCAGTAATTCCTTCTCATGTTGAGCATTCTATAGCATGATTATCAGTTAATGAATAAATTGCTTAAAAAATACAACACATTGTCAGAAAATTCTAATTCCGTTTTCAGTACCGGGTAGACCAATATTTACTATCACATGACTGCAGTTTTCGAAGCGTACAGTAATATTGTGCAGGTTTGAAATATGTAGTCATACTCATTTCTAGACAATTGCTAACAATCTAGACAATTCGGTTAACAAATCACGTAGATTAAAAAGAAGTATTTGATTTTTTATCTATAGATGCTGTTTTTAATCTAATACTTGTACGTATCCTTGTAGCAATCGATTATGTAGCTATAGATTCATCAACAGAATTCTGTATCATGGCAAATCTAACCTATGGCCATTGTGCATGTGTGTTCATCCTCAAGGTTGCTGCTTGGGTGTCAAGCCCAAACCTAAAAGACGAAGTAAAACTTCTGCTATAAGTCTGTGTAAGTCGAATATTTTCTCTCTCGGTCTCGTGCTATTTTCTTCGACAATATTTCAAATTTTCCATTGAGTATCTAACCTACTACTGCATTGCTACTGTCACCCAGTCACAGTGCCAAGCTGTGGCTTTAGGATTCAGATTTCTTCGATTTTAGGAGGTGACAGTTTACAGTGAGACCTATTTTTTTTATTTGTCTTCGTGTACGCAATGTAGATATCTAATCACTTCATTTGACCTGTAAAGCACATTACCGGTAGGCTGACTGATAGACATCTAGGCATCTATTGGTCCACGGCTTACTGTCAGCGCGAGAGTTGATTTTGCTCCAATCATGGAAGGAGCTATCTATGCTAATTTTGATCTACATAATTACATTAGATCTGTGAATAGATATTTACATCACTACGAGCTCATATTTAAATTACTCCTGATAAAACTATTGTCCGCATAGAATCAGTCACAATTATCATAGCATTCGAACTCGCTAGATTTCAATGACCTCACCCTATGGGATGTAGAAGCAGTGTGTCAGCTGCTTACTGACAAATTTCTCTGAAATAGCCTCAAATTCTATCCTATGGTCTTCATCTGCTTAACTCTCCTCCGTATAAAATTTCCTCTAGATAATGAGAAAAGGTGAGCATTGAGAATATAATACCAGTAAAAAGATTTTGACGTTTTGATCTGACATCTTCAAAACAAAAGTCTAAATCAGCGGTCGAGCAGCTCCTTCACTCATTTTCTTTACAAATATTCCAGAACGCCTTCGTAACCGTTGCGAAAAGCTTTTAAATAGCAATCATAAGACTTGTCTTCCGGAAATCAAATACATCTGCAAATTAATGTTCACTTGATTTTGCCAATCATAAGAGAAACGTGAGCCCACTTCTCTTGATGGCTGTCGAAGACGCTTCGAATGCGAGGGAATCATTAGTATAATTGGCATCATCGTCAGCCGCGCATCCAAGACACTGCAGCGACTTGTAAGAGTGAAATTGAACGAAGACTTGGAGTTTCTGTCCCGATTTCAGACGCCATTCCACGCTGAGTTAGGAGATTCACTCTTCTTGAAAAAACGGTCGTTTCTATCCCCATTCCCCCACAAGACAAGTGTTCGTTGCGGAGCCGTTAACTCTCTCTCACCTCTTCCTTTCATGAATTTCCACTCACTTCATCAACGACCTCCCATTTGACTGATAGACACCGAATTCTGACACCTCATGACTGCTGAAACCAGAGTCTGACCGCTTTCATGTCCGAGATTGACACATCTCGAATCAGAGCGGAACATTCGTTTGAGGAACAGTTCCTATTGTGGCAAGACGGTGTAAATAATTGATGAGAAGCTATGGGCTCTGTCAGTCAGAGATTGTCAGCAGAAATTGGACTTTGTAATCAATTGGCTTCTCTAGAATGCTTCATGGGCGGCGCATCGTGTTAAGAAGCATCATTGTGGTTATATCTGGAGCCTTAACACGTCCCACTGATCCGTTTGGGTAGGCTCTCACACACCCCCTCTGATCCGTTAGGGTAGGCCCTCACACGCCCCCACTGCTTCGTCAGAGTAGGTCCTCGCACGCCCCCACTGATCCGTCAGAGTAGGCACTCGCACGCCCCCACTGATCCGTTAGGGTAGGCCCTCACACCCCCATTCTGCTCCATCTGTGGAGCCTTCACACGCCCCCTCTGATCCGTCAGAGTAGGTCCTCGCACACCCCCACTGCTCCGTCAGAGTAGGCCCTCGCACGCCCCCACTGATCCGTCAGAGTAGGCACTCGCACGCCCCCACTGATCCGTCAGAGTAGGTCCTCGCACACCCCCACTGCTCCGTCAGAGTAGGTCCTCGCACACCCCCACTGCTCCGTCAGAGTAGGCCCTCGCACGCCCCCACTGATCCGTCAGAGTAGGTCCTCGCACGCCCACACTGCTCCGTCAGAGTAGGCCCTCACACGCCCACACTGCTCCGTCAGAGTAGGCCCTCACACGCCCACACTGATCCGTTAGGGTAGGCCCTCACACGCCCACACTGCTCCGTCAGAGTAGGTCCTCGCACGACCCCCCACTGCTCCGTCAGAGTAGGCCCTCACACGCCCACACTGCTCCGTCAGAGTAGGCCCTCGCACGCCCACACTGCTCCGTCAGAGTAGGCCCTCACACGCCCACACTGATCCGTTAGGGTAGGCCCTCGCACGCCCCCACTGCTTCGTCAGAGTATGTCCTCGCACGCTCCCACTGCTCCGTCAGAGTAGGCCCTCACACGCCCACACTGCTTCGTCAGAGTAGGCACTCGCACACCCACACTGCTCCGTCAGAGTAGGCACTCTCACGCCCACACTTCTCCGTCAGAGTAGGCACTCGCACGCCCCCACTTCTCCGTCAGAGTAGGCACTCGCACACCCCACTGATCCGTCAGTGAATTTCGTCGATGAATTTTCGTGATTACTTCGAGAGCACAGCAAGTTGAAGAACTGTCCGTGTGCAGATTATGCAGTGTTGCTTATTAAACATTAACCTTTCTATTTGTAAATTCCATTAGAATTAGCCTATAATTGATATCTTTCAATGATTATTACAATTATCAAAAACGTCTAAGACACTCAAAGGCAGCATCATAATTGTCAAAATTTTGTATGTATATGCAAAATGTCAGAAGTAAGCAGAACGCTAAGCAGAAGCGACTAAATGTTCATGTGTTTATAATGACAATGAAAAATGTCCGGAAAGTTTTGATTCAAAATTTTCGGTCGAAAATTTTGGAAAACTTTTAAAACTTTTGATCTTTTGTGAAAGGCTCTATAATTCGTGCGCTTACTACCACAGCCGAGGCAACTACATAACAATAGAATTGGTCTAAAACTCTTGATTTCATCATTATTTCGATAAACCGATCGTGAAAATGGAAAATTTTCAGATTTTGTGATATAATTTGTGCGCTCACTACACCACAGCCGAGGCACCTTGACAAATTGGTCTAAAACTCTTGGTTTTTTCTAATTATTTTGATCATAGGAAGTCCCGCTCGATCTTATTACAGCAAATTTTCCATGTGTTGATGAACATGCGAAGTAATTGGCACACAGTCCACTCAGCATTTTACATGAACGACCATAGAGTAGGTATATTAGGTAGAGTGGTAACTCCGCATTTATTAAATCCCCAATGTGTATACACTTTCGAATTTATTAAATGAACTCGAGGGGGATGCAGTTGGTAATTATTGCCAAATGTGAGATCTGTGAATTTTTGCAGTTTTGAGGAAATTACCACGGAATATAGTGATCAAGTTCGTAATGCAGAAGGAATGATGGTATTTTACAGATTCTCAGTGTCATGACAGCCTTGGAGATTTAATGTTTGTAAATAAGCAACTCGATGACATGCTATTGGCTTCATGCTCAACCTGCGACTGGCACAGCAAAATCACATAATCAAAGACAATGATTTCAATTAACTTTGAAAGATGTAAATGGGTTCACATCACTATTCAGATTCATGAAGTGAAACATGAATTTAGTGAATCATGAAATCATGCCGGTGAAAATGTGAATTAAAAATTTGAAATTTTAGCCAAAAAAGGACAATAAGATCTTGACTTATTCATGAAGACTTGCATTATAATGCAATTTACTAGATTTCCTTGATCATCAGCATAATTTCTGCTTAGTTAGCAAATATTCATTCCTTTTGATATCCAACTTGCTTCATACTACTTATAAAAGGGAGTCATGTCGGTAACATATAAATTGGCTAAAATTTTGCTTTTTAAAAACTGTACAAATAATTTTTTGGACCACAGGAACGCAATCTACTCAAAAATTGAATCTTTTCATATAAAAACTTTCACTGCATGCAGGTACTCTATGTGAACGACCATTTTGGAAGATATGAACACTGCAAACTCCTGAGATATTTGGATACTAGAGATATCTATGATGACTAAAAGAATATCTGTGATAGCTCCTAACTTCTGGCGCATTGTCCGATATCTTCGTTTAGGTAGTTCAGACAATTCCAAATCGATTTCAGATCTGCCCAAATGATTTTCAGACATTTCCAGATGAATTTGAGATTATCCAATTGAATTTGAGATCTTTTCAAAGTTGAGTTTCTGACAGATATCTGAAATTCAATTGGAGAAATCTGAAATCCATTTATTGTATACTAGACATGGTATGGCAATAATAGACATGGAAAAGGTGCAGTTGGTTCCAAAAGTTGACATACAGGGATAGAGAGGTTTTCGGTCTTTGAATATTACATAGTCTTTTTAGACGACTAAATAATAAGACTGCAAAACAATGTTTTTCGGAGTCAATAGAGCCGCTTGATCAGATCATGATCAGAACAAATCCCACTTCCTCATTTTTCATTAATTACTGATTATATAAAACTATCGTTTATTTAATAATAGCAGCGATATTGACTCTGCGAGTTTATCGCGAATCTGAAGTAATTCATTCATTTGATTTATATCATGTAAAGTCAATACCAAACAATTTATATATCAATCGGTGACTTGAGAAAGTGCAATTAGTGCAAGAAATCAATTAAGTAGCTTTGTGTCGATTGTAGTCGACTTTGGCAGATAAACGTCATTTTTAACACAATTCACAAAAAATTAGGATTTTTCTCCTTCGATGTGTGAAAATCACTTTCTATCAGTAGCTGATCTTTTCTGTGATGTTAACTTGCACTCTGAACCGACTGAAATACCGCACTGCATCAACTATTAACGTATAAAGTCGACTACAGTCGACCCAGGGAGGTTTGCGGTGAAATTCAAACCGACAAGAATTTCACAGGTTGTGCAATTACCCAAACGAGGAGTCTAACAGGTTGGATTGCTCATTAAGATGTTTGCACACTTTGTTATCATCAGTGAAGTGCTTGGCGTGTGATTTATCAATTCTCATTGAAGAAGCACTTCTGCAATGATTGAAATAACATTACCACCGACCAGACATAAGATGATCTGAAATGCACGTCAAGATATTCAACACGCTGCCTTGTCGTTTTTAGAGTGATTCTCCCGGAGATGCATTAAATTCTCTTGATAATACATGTACACTTTTAGATAACGCATCATATACATTGAATCCATATTTTCTAGAGAAAAGGTTCAAAGTTATCTTACCGAGGATTCATGTCATACCATAGCACAACAACGGCACTCAACTTGTTGCTTTGAAAAGAAAGTAGGCCTACACCTTAGAGAAAGATTACCTCCGAAGAAATCTTAAATCATCAGCGGTCTGATTGAAATGGCAAATTTAGCACTAATGACTCCAGATGACATTGCAACTTTCTTGCTGTACGTATTAACGACGAAGAAAATGAAGATGATGAAATCTACAAAGAAGTGAAGGTTGTTCAATTACCTCTTGCTGTGCAACCAAGCACACTTCCCAGGCAGCCCAGTCGTTTTCAACGTAGACCCAATAGGAAATATGTTGGCAACTATTTCCTTATTTCAACAATGGGTAAGCAACAAAGAAGATGTGACCTTTATACGAAGCATTTACGTCGATAAGTTAGGCCTGCCATTTGCAACGTTGACTTGTTCATTTACTATAAATATTTTTCGACTTTCGTTAGCAATAGATTCCAGTATTACTTTCAGTATTATATAGACTTCTCTATATATTTTATTCGTGTGTCAATTTCAACGTGTATCTACCTGGCTCGACTGTAGTCGAAAAACTTGAATTTTGAATAAATTGAATAATATTGTAAAAATCGGATTTCCATACGCTCTTCAAAGATGGAGGAGGCTATTTGATAGAGAAAAATTACAAAAATCAATGAATAAAAAGTCAGGGGAAAAACGGGTTGAGGTAAAGGCCTCAATCACCGAAAACAAATTTCAAAAATTTCCATTTGCATCACTAGTTTTAATACTCTATGTTCAATCGGGTAGAAAGGAACATAAAATAAATGAAATATAAAAGCAAGTATTCTAACTTCATGTTGATGTGCAGTGAACCCAAAACTTGGTGCACATGATAGTGCGTTTATAATCCGTACTGTGATATAAACGTAGATATGCGCTTAAGTGCCCTGAAACTGATATGGGCCCACCACTAAAAATTCACCAATAATGAACTGGAGCCCACACATGCACCAATTTAATAAGCTTATACTGCGAATTTCGTGTCAGAATTGAATCACAATTTAGTAAGATGAATGCAATAATGTGCATAGAAATTGTCATAGCTGATGAACAAGTACCCTAGGAAGCCGCTATGTGAGCCTGCCTTCTAAAAAGCCAACGGATTCCATTCCCGTATCTGAAAGTTGTCTCTAATGTTTGTCAACATTGCATTACAGTAGCTGTGTCCATGAAAAATGCGGCATCAATGGTAAACGATACTTCTATTGAAATAATTGTAACTGATTTTGAAGTTTCATACATCAGGTCGTTGAATTAAGTTGTCTTCTATTTACATGTTGAACAATTCATGCACACTGTAAACCGCTGGTGGATACGAAAATTACATACAAACATATACCAAAATCGCATACAATTTGAAACTAACATGTGATACGAGATTCTCGCATGTATACAGAGATCTGGTATGTTTTTCATACGAATTCTCACTTGCTTTCGTATGTGATTGGTATGTAGTGATACGAACTATTCTATCTGTGATTGGCTGTTTTACAATTAAATACGAATTGTTGGTATGTTTTATATACGAGGCCCGATGCAAATTCGTCCTCATTGGTATGTGTTTAGTATGAAGAGCTTTGAGTCACATGGCAAAAAATAAGTTATATTACATACTACTGTCAAATAACAATTTTCCAGTAATACCTTTCGAGAATATTTCTTTGTGAAAGTGTGGTATTTAACTAGATTGGAATTATTGTTAAAGTAACGCCGCATGTCATCGTTGCTACTTGTCTTATGGCATTCACAAGACTCATAATTAGCTCATTTCCATGAACTCAGTTGATAAACATCATTTCAATAAAACGATGTTATTTGTGCAATCATGTTTACTTATATATCTCAAACAAAACTATTTTTGCGTTCATGAATTATAATATGTTTTTATTTCGGATTGATAATATGCTTAGTTCCAAAATTACATGATGCATAATTGTTGATGGTTGAATACTTATTGGTTATTCATGAAATGCCTTAGACTTACGTGTATTAAAATCGAATGCAGTGTTGTAAGTTTGACTATTAAATGTCATTATCTTACTACTTACAAATCAGTAGTAACAATAGTGTGATCTTTACTGACAAAAAACCTTTAATCAACATATATTTGAAATCATTGATGCTTTCCTTTAACATTGTGCTGGTATGGCTTTAGTATGTAAAGCATACCACATTTGAAAAAGCATGCGAAAAGCATACAAATATATACCAAGAGAATATAGAAATATACCAAAAAAATATTTTGTTATGCATCCTTCGTATGTGATTGGTATTGAGCGATTTACAGTGTACGTCAAATTTACGAAAAATACACCAGATGTCCATTGTAAATGTAATTGTAATGTCAATTGTAATGTGTATCCTTCGTATGAATTGAACTGAAATTTCAGTCTCTAGAGCCGCAGGTTTCCATATTTTCAATAAAGACAATTGCCTTAGAGATTGCATAATCAAATAATTTTATTGTCAAACATGCTTCAATACTTGTCGCCATAAAGATCACATTCCTTTTATCGAGCATTCATCCTTAATATACAAATGCAGTCGTGAGCACTGTCAGGGTACTATATCGGCAGAAACTCGTCGTCATCTATACACAAGGATCAAATAGCATGTCAACGGCAGACCAACCTCTGAAATTCCTCTACAAGCTCATTTTCCAAGTGAAAAGCCGCTCTCCATTCTACTACATACTACTTATACTGGTATTGGAGAATAACAGCTGAAAGCAGCATGAATGTATTAACTTGCAAACTTTGTGATTATTCTATTATTGAACAGTAAGGTGAATTTTCAAATATTTAATGGAGAGGTGAAAACTCTAAAAATGAACAATAAAAAATTAAAAATGGAAATAATTTACTCAAAAAAGTTGGCCGTCGACGAAAACTGGTTATGCACCCTGATTTAATGCACAGTGAATTTCCATTTGTTTTAAATGTTGTACAGTGCATGCATAGCGTGTTTGTCTATCACAAATAAATTGGATCTTATTTAATATGCAGTTGCATTTAGGTTCATGAAAACAGGCAAAACGAATGCACTGAAGACTTGCAGTCTATTTGAAAAGGTGAAGTCATTATAACGGTGTTTCTTGATAGGCCATCAAACATCGGCCCAGCCCGGGCCCTCTTCCAGCTCTGGGCAGGCTTAACAATGCATGATCAAACAGTCATTTAATCACTCAAAATGAGATTTGTCATTTTCATTGTACTTTCAAGGCAGACATCTTCCGGAATAGACAGAAATGTGATATTCCTCGTTGACGCGATCTTGCCCGAATTGCTTTTAATGGGTTAAAGTAATAGTGGAAGAAAATGTTCCTACATACGTACTTACACATGGAAACTGAGTCATTGAGATTATCTTTGTCAATATAAACATATACAAGAGATATATAAAAATTACATGTAGTCTGTTGGTCAAATTAGGGCTAAATGAACTTCCAACCTCAGATATCGAATAATATTTTATCTTACACAGTCCCGTTATCTCCATGATTATTGCTTTCATTGCTTTCCAAAGAGTGCATAAACTTCAAGGACTGCAATGAACAGTCTTTATTCCATTCCTTCATTAAAACACATTGGCACATAGATAGTTTTTCATTCTCTAAAACAGTAAATTCTACATAGAAATCTCAAGAAATACCACTGATATCTACAATTTCATAACAAATAGAGGTCAACATATCTATGCACAAGGCCGAAGGGCGAGGCCATAGAATGTTGATCGAGGAGAAAGCAAAAGATGGATATCTTTCCACGAGTTGTGTAGGTAATTTTATTTTTCACCGATATCATGACCATTATGACTAATCTAATTCTATGGTGTTTGATGAGTTAAATAATAAGCGGGTTTTATATAATTCAATCACATATATCTATATAGAAATCTATAATTCAACCAGTGCAATAATGAAGATATCACTGCACGCCCGATACAGATAAAATAAAGTGACAGGATATCTACATTATACACACGATGAAAAATAAAGTCATTTATATAACTCATGCAAAGATATCCATCTCAATTGCATTATTCTCGAACAACAAACTGTGGCCTCGCCCTGGTGACTCATTTTGATCTCCAAAAATGCAATAAAGATGGAGACTTTGCACTTATTGCGTAAATAACTATCTAGCCAGCGCTTTCAGGTAGTTTTTTTGATATCGCAATTGACATCAGAATTGTATTGAAACATGGAATGGAAGGGAATGAATAGCTATTCCAAAAGTATGAATAAGAGGAAAATTACATAGTTATCCGTAGACATTTGGAAGACAATTATACATAAAGTATACCAGATTATTAAATAGTTGTAGAATCCCATTTCAGAATCCTTTCTATATTTGATAACATTTGTTCCCAGGGAAATTTTGGTAGAAAGGGATTCTATCGCGGATATCTATGGTCCTAATAATCTGTCATACTTTATATCGGATAGAGGATAGCTATACGATTCTTTGACATAGCTCGTGAAATTATTTGATACATTCTTCGGGCTAAAGCCTTCGGGATTCATCAAATAAATTCCCTCTCTGTATCCCAGAGAATCGCATAGCCATCCTCTATCCATTACACAGAAGTAGATAATAGTACACTAGAATAAGTTTGATATCCTGCTTATGTACAACGATGCATGGACTGAAAGCTGAAATTCATTTCTACGCAAGACGGCTGGTTTGACCTTAATTGTCGATGAAAGAATATGATTACATTCAGTAAAGTGAAAACGAAAAGTATAGAGAAAAAGAAGTGAAAGAAGTCGGAGGAACATGGGATTGCAGCTAGCTGATCATCGTTGACTGAAAATGGAATATTGACCATGTCAGTCTATTGCTTTCGTTTATCAGTGGAACAGCTTTTACAGTGGAAACACAAAGTACAAATTGGTGATCTTCATAAAGTAGCCATGCGCTTTCCTACTATACTAGACATGACAGCATAAAAATTGTGCGGCTTGTGGTCAAAATTTGTTGCCTCTATCTGTCGGAGATTTTCACTTGATTAGTTTTATGAAATACGCATACTCATAGACTGGAATAACAATATTTGCAGTTCTGAACCAACGTTGAAGGATGACGGCCAGCTTAGAAGAATCTTCAAAATTAACTTTTTTCAAAAGTTTAAATTGTTCGATTAAAAAGTACAAGCATCCGCACATCTGATCAAATCTGCAATGATTAGAGCATTGTTTGACCATATTTGCAACCTCTCCTCGTGAATAAGTGAAATTTCGCTGAGTGAATTCTTCAACCAAAGCAACATGAAAATAAGAGGAATCAGCAACAATGTCGTAGTGGTTCCATTTTGCAAAGTTGGATCGTCGACGATAGCCGTTATAGTCACAAGTCATTGTGAATGATTAAATTTGTCTTTGTCCTTGAGAATTTAACAAGTAATAAAATATGTAAGTTAATTTTGCATGTAAGTAAGAGGAATTGAAGTTCAAATTTCGCCAAATATCTGAAACGGAATGTGACGTTCAGAGGCAAGTTTAATTTTTATTTCCTCCAAAGAAGCGAGATGATCAAGTTCTGGAATGTCATGCATTCTATTTGAATCGGTATTTTCATACTATTTCCACAGCCAAATAAACCAAGGTGTACATAAGCAAGATGTCAAAGTTAAGTAGGTAAGTAAGTGTTTTATTCAAGTATTGAGAATCATGACATACATTTATACGCAAATACAAAAAGGAAGTAAACAAGATAAGTTTAGATTTTTCATACAACTATCAAAATCATTAGGCAACAAATTCCATTGTTACTGAGTAAGTAGGGTTGTCAGCCGATATTTCATAAGTCATTTTTCTATGAAAGTTGTTTATATATCTCCAAATCCAAATTAGGCGGCCGCAATTGCATGATTAAGGCCGTAGGCCTATAATTTGATATGTAATAACATTGAGGTAGGAGCACTTCACCGTCCATCTTCGCATTCCCAGTGAAAATGCCATTATGGTGATTCCTTTGGTTGACAATTTGGAATCGTAGATATCTCAAGTTTGACATTCTTAGTAGTAGTAGTTCGTGTAATAGAGTGTCGTTGTAGTTCTATTGTTTACCTCCATTATCCACTTTTCATCATCCACTATGTGTAGTCTCAGATATAGTGTAGCATTAGTTCACTTGTAATCGGTGTAACAGTATCATCGTATTTCTATGTTTTACCTCCACTTTTCCATTTTTTATCCATCAGTCTCCTGTTGTTTTATAATATCCATTTTTAATTTTCCTTAACCTTTGGTGACCATTGTCCTATTCTATTTCCACTACCAGCATCTGTTGTTGGTGCAGTATATTACACGTCTGTCTTGAACGTGTATGCGACATTGTTTGGAATCTATGGTAGTAGTATATTCGCAGTAAGAATGAGCAGTGTTACAAGTCTTAAGATTTCCATTTTCACCGTTTATTGGGGCAAAAATATTATTATTTATCAGGCTATTCCATTAACTTTCGTTTTGCGCTGTTTCTTTCAGTGCTGAGCATTCAACAAGAATGCAGAGTGTATCTATATTGAAGGTCTTAGCCTTTACCTGACCAAGGTTTGAGCTCAGGTCTCCCGACCGCTGGTTTTATAAGCCATTCTACATGTCCATGTAAGTTCAGATATCTTTTCAAACGGGATACAAGTCTGGGCATAAACTTTCTGATGATGAAATTTCTACCAACGTTTCTCATTTCTTGTTCTGAACAGTGATCTGCGTGTTTTAGTTGCTCAATAAATAGCTTGCATTCGGACACTAAATTATCTTGTGAAGAAACAGTCTTCAGGATAGCGAATCCTTCCAAGGCATAGCATCAGGTATAATCTTGAACTGCATCAGGTAAAATGATTGTACAACTTGTTCGTAGCCTACGACTATGGCATTCCTGTGTGTATACTTATAGCAGGGTAAGCTGACTCTGTGAGCCTGCATCAAAGCCCTTGACATCCAGACTTTGATTGAGATAAAAGAAGCTAGCATTACATCATATTGCAGAAACATATAGTCGAGACTCGCTATAATGAACCTCGTGAGATCCATGTAAAAGGTTTGCTATGACGAGGGGTTCGTTATAGAGAGGAAGGGGTAATAAAACATGTTTTTGAGCTCAAATATCCTGCTGATTTTTAATAGAGTCGTCTAAAGTACACCGGGGATATTCTTTTGACCTTTTATTGTAGGCCATAGAAATTGAACAACTTTTACGTTTTTGGCATTTTAAATACAATAATAATGATACATAAATGCCCTTCAAACATAAAATGATCGAATGAATGAGAAACACGCATTGCAATTATAGTGTAATAAGCCTTATACATGTACATAGCAAGATTTTCCACTGAAAAGCAATTTCTGCTCATGACTTCCCGTTGCATTCGTGCGGATGTCACTCTATCCGTTGATAATCAAAATCCAGTAAATTCAGAATTTTTATATTTCTGTGAGAGTGTTCGATGTGACTTCCAGTACAATCCAGGTTTAGCGGCTTTATATATTTGACCATGACAGTAGTTTTCGATCACGATAAGACGAGTCAGTTTGGGAAGATAAAATCCAAGCGCTTCGTTTTCACATGATTCAACAATATTTTTGCTTTATTCGATTCCTTCTGGAAGTGATAAAATATTTGGGGTCCATGGATAAGGTTTGTTATAGCGAATCTCGACTGTATATTATTAAAATACAGTATTGCCAATGACAATTTTACAGATCACAGTAATCTTAACTATTGTTTTGGATGTAGACCTATTATGGCGTCGGTTTAAGTCAATTTCATAAACCATGGCCGTGCGCTGGCCGCACCTGTTTGCACTGATGCACCGCTCTGTGTACCGAAAATCTAAGTATAGCCGTAATAGAATTTGTTCCTCGTTTGTCGATTGTCCTGTAGCAGTTAATCCAGACTTCAAAATCTTGAAGGTAGAATGTCTGTCTTTTATATTGAATGTTCATGTCTTCTAGAATTCAATGCAAATTTTATAAATTGCTAGGAAAATCTAAAATGCGATAAGGAATTTGAAACAGACTTATATTGGCCTCTTTTAATTTGCCAATACTTGCAATACTTTCCCTTTACTGCATTGCGCTGTGTATAGACAGCTAATGACACGATTAAGGGGTTCTGTGGTTTATTCAATCTGCTGTGATTGGCTGACGCGGATGCCTATAAGGAGTCCTGTGGTTGATTCAAGCTTCTGTGATTGGTTTATTCAATCTACTGTGATTGGCTGACGCGGATGCCTATAAGGAGTCATGTGGTTGATTCAAGCTTCTGTGATTGGTTTATTCAATCTGCTGTGATTGGCTGACGCGGATGCCTATAAGGAGTCCTGTGGTTGATTCAAGCTTCTGTGATTGGTTTATTCAATCTACTGTGATTGGCTGACGCGGATGCCTATAAGGAGTCTTGTGGTTGATTCAATCTGCTGTGATTGGCTGACGCGGATGCCTATAAGGAGTCCTGTGGTTGATTCAAGCTTCTGTGATTGGTTTATTCAATCTGCTGTGATTGGCTGACGCGGATGCCTATAAGGAGTCTTGTGGTTGATTCAATCTGCTGTGATTGACTGACGCGGATGCCTATAAGGAGTCCTGTGGTTGATTCAAGCTTCTGTGATTGGTTGACGCGGATGTTGACAACAACCAATCTTAGAAATTGTGTGATTGGCTGTTGCTATTTAAACTATCTTTCTACAAACGAAGATTAATTTGGAAACTATGCTATGAATGCATCATCTAGCACATTGATCTTTTTCATAGTGGAATTCTATTTTAACTGTTTTAATTTAAAACTTGCTGCGGTATGCGGTTGCAATTGGACGCATTTGACATGGTTGTGTGTACACAACATCATCCAGGAAAATACTAGGTGAGGCTGCGTTGAATACTAATCAAATAAATCACGACTTTATGAGCCAGTAGCGCTCAAAGGTTTCAGATAGATGTTATTAGGCCGAATGAAGCTTCATTGAATCTGGAAATCAAATTTGACTATAATCACAAGCATTGTCTACCTTCAGCCTACTACATCATTCAAAATAGTTATTTTGTACTTGTAATCCTTCAATTGCACTTCATTCTTTGTGTGGGTAATTATTAGTAGATGATTAAATATTCTCTACAATTTAAATGGATAGTTTCCACCAAAAATCGATGTCTCTTCTTGAATTTCATCGAAGCATTGAAATGTTTTCAGGTTTTATTTGATTTAACTGGGTAAACAACTGAAATAAAAAGGCGGCCATGAGTCCCTTCCCGGCAGCATATTTTTGTATAAGAATTGTAAGCATGTTTTTATAAGTCCCTTCTGATCCATGCAAACATTAGTTCACAAACAAATATTAGTTTCCTTTTTATTGAAATTCTGCTCCTCATGCATTAGCAGACTCTTATCTGCATATTGCTGTGTATACACAACACCCAATAGCTTTGAAAATAGAAATATCTGTGTTTAAATGTTACAAAATATTCTTATGTGATCAGGCACGCGGGAACTATTTTTCGGTAGGGGAGCTAAAATTTTAGGTGTTGCAAAACGAATTTTTAGGCGGTTAGCGGAGGCATACTATAACTCACTCTGACCTGGCAGAAACTGCATTCGTCGGGGATGAAACTCTGATATTTCCTTTACTAGGTATCTTTTACATTCAAGCTGAATCTTGTTGTTAAGTTTTGGCTTCAGTTTCTTTATCATCATGGCCTCCTGTCAACTTGAGTACACATAAGCTAAATGACAAATAGGGGCTAACTCTCCAAAGTAAAACATGCGTTTCATAACATCATGCATGTCAATCCATATTTTGTTACACCATTATACATATAAACATATTTTGATTTTATTGTGGCCATTCGAATTGGCTTGTGCTTTGACAGGATTAATTCTGATTGTTTCAATTGCAAGGAAGTAGGGACATATTTTTCAGCCAATCATTCCTTTTTTGGGAATTTTTTAAAGCGCTTTCTTGTTTCATATATAAAATTTCTTGAGTGTTTGCCACATGGGACCTGTATCAATTGGACTTTTTTCAACATCAGCATGCCTTAGTTCTATCAATATTCATTTTAATCCACTTCGGAATCTTTAATCTTTTTTCTCGGTAATTTACAAATACGTATCAGAAAACTATATCATAATGCAGCTAGAATGATTTTACAGTATATAGGCCTATACACTGTATTGCTATGCTGTTGGATATGACATTCGAAGGTTGGAATAAAAAGACAATTCATTCTAGCTGCATTTCGTGATGTAGTTGTCTATCACGTATTGACCAATATTACCGAGTAAAGGATTAAAAGATTCCGATGAACTGGACTAAAATATCTATTGATGAAACTATGGCATGTTGAAGTAGAAAAACGTCAAATTGATATGGGGTCCATGTGTCAAGCACTCAAGAAATGATATTTATTAAACAGGTTCACTTAAGTGTGCAAATATTTGCGGCTTGTAAATGATTTAAATACATTTCCGCCGTCATCCAGGTCTTCGTCCTATCGGGATGGTGACAGAATGATGAAAATATTGATGTCAATTCTGATTTCCGAACATGAATCGGGTTGTTTATCGCACTTCGATGTATTTACATGATACAATGATGACTAGTTTATTCAACACTAATTAAATCATTCTCATATGAAAGAAAATTGTCCGCTTTTATTCAATTTAAATCTGTTGGATTTGATGATTTGTTCAAAAACCAAATGTTTTGCATTAATTTGAATCATCAAATACACAAAAGAAAAATATTCGATGAACTTTCAAATTGTCAAGAATCATCAGAGACGTGCTCATTAGCGTTGACTCTCGTCTTAGGGGCGCATGTTGCAGGGTTCTCCTCCTGTCATAAGCACGAGTTGGCAGGAGACAGCCCTGACACCAAGTAAGTCCAATTCAAGCACCACATGAATTCTGTTATCAATGATGTAAGTGTCTATCACTTGTAAACCCCCTCTGAACTGGCACGCAGTGTTCGATTTGAAATACTGAAGGACAAACTAAAATCTACGAGTGTTGACACGTCAAAATGAATTCTTATACAAGAAAGAAAATATCATGCCCTGCCAGAAAGAAATGATAAAACTTATCTACTGCTGAAATCTGTGCGGATGGTCGACACATTCTCATGGGTTGCACCAAATAGAGAAATTTATTGATGAACAGATGTGTTCTCCTAGTTGGATTATCTACATTGCATGTAGAAATCAATTTTCTCTCTATATCTGCTGTGACCAAGATTTGCAAATAAAATGGACTCAAAATTGAATTGAGCAGAAAGATATGAATTTGATCAACATTCGAACGTTGTGGTGCTCTGGCCGAGACCTCTGCCCACTCACCAATTCATTTCAAATGAGGAGAAGAGAACCGTTGTTTGTCATTCTAGTAAGTATTTTGATTTCTAGACTTTTTAGGATATAATAATATCCTTTTAAATAATATTTTGCATTTCCTATAAGAATAAACGTGTCGCTAGCTCGCTTTTTTGATTTAGCTACCTTGATGCACTTTGCTTCGTTGATTAATCTGTGACCATTAATGTGCCCGACGCATATTCCTCACAGTGGTCACACTTGGTCACATAAATCATGCACATACGACGAGAGCTCAATGAGAAAGTTCAAGATAATTTTCCGAATACTTTCTGATGTGTTTTGTTCAAGAAAATGTCATTGGCAAGAGGATGTGTTGCTTAAAATTGACTTTCATCGTGCTCTGTAGTGAATGGCAAGTAAACTATGAACTTGTAGAAGGTGTTCACCGGTTCCTCCGCCCCTCAAAACTGCAGATCAAGTGAGGAGTACAACTACGATGCAAACATGACTGATATTTGAGGATGAACATGTATTCAAAATCAACAGCAGTTTGAATGTGTGAAAGTGTTCAGAAATCACTTCGAATGAGGAGTAGGCATGGAGGAAGTTAATCATTGACGAAATGTGTCGACATGGTGCAGGAGTTGGAAGGCAAATTGAAGCTTGGGTTTCATCTGTTCACAAAAACTTGATAATTAAAGAACATGCGCGTCGTTGATCCCAGCCGGTACTGGACAGTGGAGGGAAGTGAATTTCAGCAAGTTTGAAATGTTGAGGAGAGTCATGCGCAGTTTATAGCAACTTCTTCAAGCAGATGGATGGCCATCTTTCATTACACTTTCCATCATACATGCCTGATGCACATGACCAGACACATCTGTCACTTGTAAAAGATCTGGATTTGATGTTCGGTGTCAGGTACCTGTTCTCTTTGGGCCCTGAGAACACCCACTGCCGGTTCTTCTTTCTGATGCCAATCCAAGGACACCAGCTAATCTCTGATAGATATTTTTTCATCAAGTTGAATTCCTTTTCATCCTTAAACGTGAGCAGAGAAGATCCTCTGCGGCGACATTCCGCATTCGCAACGGTCCATGTTTGACGTTTCTTGTTGATGTAGATGCATCCAACCGACGGGACCTTTATCCACGGCGAGGGACATACCAAATAAAACGGCGCACTCACCACTGTGTTATTCACGAAACGCTTCTTGTCATTCACCGTGTCATTTTTGAAAAATGTCATTTGACGGCTCAATTCAGTCAATTTCTTCTTCATCACAGATGTCTCCATCCACAGCTTCCTCCTCGACTTTGATATCTTCTTCATCTCATCCTGCAGCTCCTTCACTTGGGCCGTTATTCCAGTCGAGAACCTCGAAAACAATGTCTTCATATCATCCATTTCTTTTCTGAGGTAATCAAAGTTCTCCTTATTGTCTGTTTTCGCTTCCTTTTGTTCTGCTGCAAACTGTATTAAGGCATCTTGGTCTGCCTGTCTTCTCTGATAGTCCGCAAGATGTTGCGTCTTCTCGACCATTTCCTTCACCGCCTCCTGCACATCTTGCACAGGAGAGCGCTCTCCATCTGTATAGCCGAGGATTACCAAAGACACGAAGACAATCTCCAACATGCACATCAAGTTCATTGTGGAGGTGAAACGATGACTGTGTTGTCGCAATTGATATTCGAGGCTTGTAAATGATTCAAATACATTTCCGCCGTCATCCAGGTCTTCGTCTTATCGGGATGGTGACAGAATGATGTAAATATTGATGTCAATTGGGATTTCCGAACATGAATCGGGTTGTTTATCGCACTTCGATGTATTTACATGATACAATGATGACTAGTTTATTCAACACTAATTAAATCATTCTCATATGAAAGAAAATTGTCCGCTTTTATTCAATTTAAATCTACTGGATTTGATGATTTGTTCAAAAACCAAATGTTTTGCATTAATTTGAATCATCAAATACACAAAAGAAAAATATTCGATGAACTTTCAAATTGTCAAGAATCATCAGAGACGTGCTCATTAGCGTTGACTCTCGTCTTAGGGGCACATGTTGCACGGTTCTCCTCTTGTCATAGGCACGAGTTGGCAGGAGACAGCCCTGACACCAAGTAAGTCCAATTCAAGCACCACATGAATTCTGTTATCAATGATGTAAGTGTCTATCACTTGTAAACCACCTCTGAACTGGCACGCAGTGTTCGATTTGAAATACTGAAGGACAAACTAAAATCTACGAGTGTTGACACGTCAAAATGAATTCTTATACAAGAAAGAAAATATCATGCCCTGCGAGAAAGAAATGATAAAACTTATCTGCTGCTGAAATCTATGCGCATGGTCGCCACATTCTCATGGGTTGCACCAAATTGTCAGAGTTGCCATCGTACACAGATAGAAATCAATCTTGCTCCTGAAATCACGGTGACCCCTCTGAATATTTGGTCTGGCTGCAGCACCGCTTATCTGCTGCTGAAATCCATGTGATACTTTATTCAAAGAAATTTCTTTTAACCATGTTAGTGAGCTTACATGAAAGCTTACATGTAGGAACAATTATAAGTAGAGGCGGCAGAATGTTTTCACCAAATCACACTGCGCACCAACTTATAGTTCTATCATAAAACATCAAACATCTCGACTGATTGCAATATATCCCTGATTGCTGATTTGTCAATGCCACAAACACGAAAATATCCACATTTTAGGGTGTCCTATCGGTAGGCATTCAACCTATTACCGATATCGGAATTAAACTTCGTCCCCACTGGCATGGTCTGCACCAATAAAATATTTATCGGGTGTTTAAATGAAGTCCTACATTTAATATCCCAATAAATACGATTTTCTTTAGAATTTATTCTGTGTAATTGTCAGCGCTGTAAGTGGCCCTGTTTTTCTATTATATCTAGTTTAAAAAGCTGAATCTGAATTCGGAGTAATTCAATTCGGAGTAACAATTTTTGATGGAGTGATGATAAATTTGAATTGAATTGCATTTCATCTTATGCTTGAATCGGATAATCGCGAATCGGATCTTCATTCTTCAGAATATCGTCCACCTCTGGTTAATTCGAAACTTGCTGCGGCATGCGATTGCAATTGCACACTGCAAATAGAAAACCTCTAACACCCGTATGTACCAACGCGGAATAACTATTCCGAAGAATATCCCTATTCGAGGAATAGTTATTCGCTGATTCTATTCTAGCCTGTACCAAACGAAGTTATTCTCAGAATAACTAATCTTTCCTTTTATTCCGACCTTGCAACAAGAAGCAATCATGACGCTTCTATGACTTAGAATGACGTCACTCACTACCTACCAACGATTCCTTGATTGGATAACAGTAACGATTGGGTCGACAATTCATTTTGCTCATTTTATTCCATTGTTTCAACTTAGATCCGTGGCCTTACAGCATGAGTGCAAACAAGCGAATACAAGCAATAATTTTAGTGATGAGGAAATAAGCCTAATCTTGGAGTTAATGGAAAGCAAATGTTTTGTAGTAGAAGATAAAAAAACAGATGTGGAAACTATGGAGAAGAAGGAGGCAGCGTGGAATGACATTATTAAGGACTTTAAACCAAGACTGCCCAATGATCGTGATATTGAAAACATCAAAAATTTGTGGAAGCGCCTTAAACAAGAAAGCAAAAAGAAGAACGCGGTTGCTAAAAGAAATTTGAGACGGACCGGGGGAGGCCCTGGTCGGACAAGTACCAGTGGTGGATTGCTGTCACCGAAATCAGAAAAAATACTGTCTATGCTTCCAACTGAGCAGATTCATCCCCCTTTGGGGAATGAATATGATTCTGATGCATTACTCGATGGTCCAGGTGAAATGAGGTAAGTAATAAAATAACAATTGTTCAATTATTGCACTCATATGTCTACATAGTCAATAGCTTTCACCGATTCACGTTAAGATAATTTTCTATTAATTACCAGTACGCTAGTTGACACAATGCACAAGATGAATTGATACAGTATGTCTTAACACGAATATGGAATATGGACTCAATGGAACCCTTCTTGCTGACAATTTTCACATGAGCATATTTGTGTTTACCATTTTAATGCTTAGGCATAATACGCATTAGATTTTCTATACCTGGCCGGAAAAAGGCGGAAAGTGATTCTCGCTGGGATGTTATATAGTATTTATCTATATATTAGTGCATATAAACATGTATGTTCATAGTCTGATAGATAATACTCGTATTTAAAATAATATATTTCATGATTCAAAAATAATTCTTTATGCTTTTTCATTTTACATCAAAGACGATAGAAAAGATTGATAGCATTGATATTTGCATAACACGTCAAGAATAATTGCGCGATGTAATTTACAGTAGTGATTTGTTACATTACGATTTACATTTAGTAATTGATATTACAGTAGAGTAAATTTAATTAATGATAAATATGCGGAGAAGTGACTTCACGTATCCGGGAATATATGTAAATAAAGAAAAAAAATCTTCGGAAAAGTTTCTTCTGAAGCTTCAAAATATGCATACGTGACCAAGCCTAAACGTCGTATGATTTTTAATACAAATTTCTTGATATCCGAAGAAACTTTTATTTATTTATAGATATAATTAAGTTGATCTTTATTATGTATCAATTATCAAGACTTTCCTATTTATATTTCCTATATGAAGTAGGCTATGATTTTTCACCGCTTCAATTCTGAAAGCAATGGCCATTCCCTGTAAATCTTGTTTTCCCACAGGCTGCCATAAATAACAATTTTTATTTTCTTTTTCAGTTACTTACAACTGCTACAAGAAGAAAGAACCAGCGAAGCTGAAGTCAGCGGTGAAGAAAATGTGGATCCGTCTACCTCAATGATCGACTCCATGGAACCACCCAAAAAGAATCACAGAGGCAATGGAAAACGAATGTCTTATTACCAAAGCCAACTCCTAGAAATGGCTCGCGCTGAATTTTCACAACGGATGACAATCTTGCGGTTGAAAGAGAGATACTACCAGAAGAAGCTCGATAGACTTCAATGAGTATATTTTACCTGATCGGTACATTTGTAACTTGTTCTTGTCTTCTAGTATGAGTTGGACATTGTTAAATAGAATTTATACCGATCGAGTTACACCTGCATCTTCATTTTTTGAAATGAAAAATTTTGCGAACTATCATTAATTCCCATCCGTTAACCACACGACTACCAATAATAAATATTTTGCGTCTGTATAGTGATTATGCGGTATTAACCACAATTACGCTGTCTATAGTAAGATATATTTTGCTATTATTAGGATTACTTTACCATATAAAAATATAAATAAACAACAATTACACTAATAAATAGTTATCAAAGAACAATTTAAGAAGGATATGGGAGAATATTTGTTATAGGCCAAATTTAATTGTACGGCTATTTCCTACTCATATATATTATGCTTTGCTCACATGCCCCGGTAAGGCCTATTATTGGATTGGGTTAGTTTAAGTTCTAATGTATGTAGGCTAGCCTTAAGAGTGTCCTAAGATACGTAAGGGTATGCCTTTATAGACCTAATTGTGTACTTCAATTGCTTGATACGCGTTTTCCAATTAAACTATCTACAAGTCAATTAATACCGAACATGTAAATCACCAACATCACCAATAGTCTATAATCAACACTAAAACGTCTCACACAATTATCACGTATGCTTAAGTTACCTGTTACTGATATTGATAAAATCAATAATTCCAATAAGAACGCTTTTATTTCAACTTAATTTACATGAAAACCAATCAGTTATGGCGAAAATATCTCTCCACAATATTGCGACGTAAAGAACTACCATGGACATCAGAGTGAGCTTGTGGCAAAGTCAAATCCCCTTCAGTAGAACTCAAATCTTCCTCTCGATTTTCCGTAAGAAATTCTTGTTCTTTCAGCGAAATTGCGATGTTGTGTAAGACAGCACACGCCACAATTATCGGAGGGCAGTTTTCTACTTTGACACGTAGGCAATATTTCAAAATCGGAAAACGACGCTTCCAGATACCGAATCCTCTTTCGCGTTTTCTTGTGAGCGAAGTTGTACTTTCTCTCTGCTGCGTTAGACGGACATAGAAAGGGCGTCAACAAAAACCGGAGGCAGGGATATCCAGAGTCACCCAATATCCATGATCCTCGAGATAAATTTTCAAGCTTGTCATACAGTAATGAGTTTTCTAATATCCTTGAATCATGTGCACTACCATACCAGCGGCAAACTAAATCGTTGATTCGAAACTGGGAATCCATCATCACTTAAGTATTGATTGAGAAGTAGGACTTTCGATTGCGATAGAGTTCTGAATGTGCCGTGCCGGGTTTTTCGATGCGTATGTGCGTTCCATCTATTAATCCAATGATGCCTGGAAATTGTGATATTTCGTAAAAACAGACCTTTTGTAATTCTTGTTCTGATTCTGTTGGAAAGCATATGAAGGTAGACGATAATTTAGCAATAGCTCGACTAATCTTATGCACAATTCGATTCACAGTTGATTGATCAACACCAAATATATCTCCATCAGTTAACTGAAACGATCCAGTAGCATAATAACGCAAAGCTATTAGCAACTGAACTTTCGCCGGCACTGGTCTGTTCCTATTTGAAGTAATATGTTCGATGAAAGGCTGAATCAAACAGTAAATATAGTCAACACCAGGCTTAGAAAATCGATAGCGCTGACGAAATTCCTCGTCATTATAAATCTTCCAAGGATCCAAACGTGTACGTGGAATACCTCGATGTGCTCGAACCGATCCTATTGCTTCATATCGAAGATAATCTTCAAAAATCGCTATTGCATCCATTTCAAAGATAAACGTTCTCGTGATTTCTTTACCACTTTGCTTTATATTCTCATGCTTAAACTTCCTATCTGGTAGGACTAAATTTCAGCGAATAAACACGCGTTTTATTCCATGCATCACGCTATTCGTCGTTGGTACAAAGAAAATCAATATTCCAGAATAGAGGAAAATGTCAGAATAAATATATTCGGAGATTAATTATTCCACGTTGATACAAGAGAAATTATTTATTCCGTCATTTATTCGTGGAATAGTACTTATTCCGCGTTGGTACATACGGGTGTAACAGTCTAAATGTCGGACTAAATCATAAATTGACTTCATTATTTTAGATATCTATGTATGAGACATAGCGATCACAGTTGCCATCTGTTGTATGATGATTAGAAAAATAACACAGACGGCATGTGCTCTTCTAAAAATAGCATTAAACCCATCATTAGACCCACACTTAGACAGTGCTAGACATTTTCGATTTACAGTGTACGTATTTCATATGGTTGTGTGTACACAACATCATCCAGGAAAATACTAGGTGAGGCTGCGTTGAATACTAATCAAATAAATCACGACTTTATGAGCCAATAGCGCTCAAAGGTTTCAGATAGATGTTATTAGGCCGAATAAAGCTTCATTGAAGCTAGAAATCAAATTTGACTATAATCACAAGCATTGTCTACCTTCAGCCTACTACATCATTCACAATAGTTATTTTGTACTTGTAATCCTTCAATTGCACTTCATTCTTTGTGTGGGTAATTATTAGTAGATGATTAAATATTCTCTACAATTTAAATGGATAGTTTCCACCAAAAATCGATGTCTCTTCTTCAATTTCATCGAAGCATTGGAAGGTTTTATTTGATTTAACTGGGTAAACAACTGAAATAAAAAGGCGGCCATGAGTCCCTTCACGGCAGCATATTTTTGCATAAGAATTGACTGCATGATTTTATAAGTCCCTTCTGATACATGCAAACATTAGTTCACAAGTAAATATTGTTTTCCTTGAAATTTTTGAAATTCTGCTCCTCATGCATTAGCGGACTCTTATCTGCATATTGATGTGTATACACAACATCCAATAGCTTTGAAAATAGAAATATCTGTGTTTAAATGTTACAAAATATTCTTATTTGATGCTTTAAGAGGTATTATTGATGCTTTTTGATACTTGAACAAAAATGAAAATATCTGTAAAATAAAATTTCATGCAGCATAGGGTTAAACCCACACGTCTCCATGCTGGTTGAATGGAATTCTTTAAAGCTAGGTGAGAAGAGACTTAATAAAAATATGTTCAACAAATAATAATAAATAATTGCAGCGACAAAATTGCGAAGTCAATGGCGGACAAGACGTCGGGTTTTAATTGTCTCTCCAAACAATATGACAACAATATTTCTAAAACAAAGGAAGAGTATCATTTTGACAATTTCCTGAAAGCATCAGGAAATGTAGAGAGATTGGACGCAATTCACCGCAATCTACAAACAGCTATTGAAGAAGGTCAGCATCTCGACATGATTCAGTTAGAAGCAGTCTCTCTGTGATACAACAACATTTCCGCATACCAAAAAAATCACTCGGACAGAACGCTGGTCACTGTTCTGCTGAGATATCTTGGTAAGATGAGCTAAGGCAGGGTAATTCCGAGATTACGAGGTTGTGAGAACTAAGATTTCGTGGCCTAAACTGATTTATCATGAGCTAAAATCACTTAATTTTCGTCACTTTTCTCAACATTTCACAAGGTTTGATTTTCAAAATGTTTCATTTTCATGATGCAAACATTGAAGGTTTGAAATGCATTGATGAACAAATGTGTTCTCCTAGTTGGATTATTTATATTGTATACAGAAATCAATTTTCTCTCTATATCTGCTGTGACCAAGATTTGCAAATAAAATGGACTCAAAATTGGAACTATGCAGAAAGATATGAATTTGATCAACATTCGAACGTTGTGGTGACCTGGCCGAGACCTCTGCCCACTCACCAATTCATTTCAAATGAGGAGAAGAGAACCGTTGTTTGTCATTCTAGTAAGTATTTTGATTTCTAGACTTTTTAGGATATAATAATATCCTTTTAAATAATATTTTGCATTTCCTATAAGAATAAACGTGTCGCTAGCTCGCTTTTTTGATTTAGCTACCTTGATGCACTTTGCTTCGTTGATTAATCTGTGACCATTAATGTGCCCGACGCATATTCGTCACAGCGGTCACACTTGGTCACATAAATCATGCACATACGACGAGAACTCAATGAGAAAGTTCAAGATAATTTTCCGAATACTTTCTGATGTGTTTTGCGCAAGAAAATGTCATTGGCAAGAGGATGTGTTGCTTAAAATTAGCTTTCCTCGTGCTGTAGTGAATGGCAAGTAAACTAAGAACCTGTAGAAGGTGCTCACCGGTTCCCCCAACCCTCAAAACTGCAGATCAAGTGAGCAGTACAACTACGATGCAAACATGACTGATGTTTGAGGATCAACATGTATTCAAAATCAACAGCAGTTTGAATGTGTGAAAGTGTTCAGAAATCACTTCGAATGAGGAGTAGGCAGGGAGGAAGTTAATCATTGACGAAATGTGTCGACATGGTGCAGGAGTTGGAAGGCAAATTGAAGCTTGGGTTTCACCTGTTCATAAAAACTTGATAATTGAAGAACATGCGCGTCGTTGATCCAAGCCTGTACTGGACAGTGGAGGGGAAGTGAATTTCAACAAGTTTGAAATGTTGAGGAGAGTCATGCGCAGGTTATAGCAACTTCTTCAAGCAGATGGATGGCCTGGAATTTGAAAAGGACCAATAACTCATGTATGGTACACATGACCAGACACATCTGTCACTTGTAAAAGATCTGGATTTGATGAACGTATGCAGGCACCTGTTCCCTTTGGGCCCTGAGAACACCCACTGCCTGTTCTTCCATCTGATGCCACTCCAAGGACAGAAGGAAAGCGGTGACAGATATTTTTTCATCAAGTTGAATTCCCTTTCATCCTTGAACGTCAGCGGAGAAGATCCTCTGCGGCGACATTCCGCATCCGCAACGGTTCATGTTTGACGCTTCTTATTGAGGTAGATGCATCCAATCGACGGCACCTTTATCCACGGTGAGGGACATGCCAAATGAAACGGCGCACTCAACACTGTGCTATTCACGAAATGTTTCATGTCATTGACCGCGTCATTTTTGATAACTGTCATTTGAGAGCTCAATTCAGTCAATTTCTTCTTCATCACAGATGTCTCCATCCACAGCTTCCTCTTCGACTTTGATCTCTCCTTCATCTCATTCTGCAGCTCCTTCACTTGGGCCGTTTGAAAGAAATAACATGCGTACAAGAAAGAAAACATCATGCCTTGCCAAAAAGAAATGATAAAACTTATCTGCTTCTGAAATGCATGCGGATGGTCGACACATTCTCATGGGTTGCACCAAATAGTCAGAGTTGCCATCGTATACAGATACGAATCAATCTTGCTCCTGAAATCACGGTCACCCCTCTGAATATTTGGTCTGGCTGCAGCACCGCTTATCTGCTGCTGAAATGCATGCGGATGGTCGACACATTCTTATGGGTTGCACCAAATAGTCAGAGTTGCCATCGTACACAGATAGGAATCAATCTTGCTCCTGAAATCACGGTGGCCCCTCTGAATATTTGGTCTGGCTGCAGCACCGCTTATCTGCTGCTGAAATGCATGCGGATGGTCGACACATTCTTATGGGTTGCACCAAATAGTCAGAGTTGCCATCGTACACAGATAGGAATCAATCTTGCTCCTGAAATCACGGTGGCCCCTCTGAATATTTGGTCTGGCTGCAGCACCGCTTATCTGCTGCTGAAATCTATGCGGATGGTCGACACATTCTCATGGGTTGCACCAAATAGTCAGAGTTGCCATCGTACACAGATAGGAATCAATCTTGCTCCTGAAATCACGGTGGCCCCTCTGAATATTTGGTCTGGCTGCTGCACTGCTTATCTGCTGCTGAAATCCATGCGGATGGTCGACACATTCTCATGGGTTGCACCAAATAGTCAGAGTTGCCATCGTACACAGATAGGAATCAATCTTGCTCCTGAAATCACGGTGTTCCCTCTGAATATTTGGTCTGGCTGCAGCACTGCTTATCTGCTGCTGAAATCCATGCGGATGGTCGACACATTCTCATGGGTTGCACCAAATAGTCAGAGTTGCCATCGTACACAGATAGGAATCAATCTTGCTCCTGAAATCACGGTGACTCCTCTGAATATTTGGTCTGGCAACAGCACTGTTTATCTGCTGCTGAAATCCATGCGGATGGTCGACACATTCTATGGGTTGCACCAAATAGTCAGAGTTGCCATCGTACACAGATAGGAATCAATCTTGCTTCTGAAATCACGGTGACTCCTCTGAATATTTGGTTTGGCTGCAGCACCGCTTATCTGCTGCTGAAATCCATGCGGTTGGTCGACACATTCTCATGGGTTGCACCAAATAGTCACAGTTGCCATCGTATACAGATAGGAATCAATCTTGCTCCTGAAATCACGGTGTTCCCTCTGAATATTTGGTCTGGCTGCAGCACTGCTTATCTGCTGCTGAAATCCATGCGGATGGTCGACACATTCTCATGGGTTGCACCAAATAGTCAGAGTTGCCATCGTATACAGATAGGAATCAATCTTGCTCCTGAAATCACGGTCACCCCTCTGAATATTTGGTCCGGCTGCAGCGCTGCTTATCTGCTGCTGAAATCTATGCGGATGGTCGACACATTCTTATGGGTTGCACCAAATAGTCAGAGTTGCCATCGTACACAGATAGGAATCAATCTTGCTCCTGAAATCACGGTGACTCCTCTGAATATTTGGTTTGGCTGCAGCACCGCTTATCTGCTGCTGAAATGCATGCGGATGGTCGACACATTCTCATGGGTTGCACCAAATAGTCAGAGTTGCCATCGTACACAGATAGGAATCAATCTTGCTCATGAAATCACGGTGACTCCTCTGAATATTTGGTCTGGTTGCAGCGCCGCTTATCTGCTGCTGAAATCTATGCGGATGGTCGACACATTCTCATGGGTTGCACCAAATAGTCAGAGTTGCCATCGCATGCAGATAGGAATCAATCTTGCTCCTGAAATCACGGTGTTCCCTCTGAATATTTGGTTTGGCTGCAGCGCTGCTTATCTGCTGCTGAAATGCATGCGGACGGTCGACACATTCTCATGGGTTGCACCAAATAGTCAGAGTTGCCATCGTATACAGATAGGAATCAATCTTGCTCCTGAAATCACGGTGACTCCTCTGAATATTTGGTCTGGTTGCAGCGCCGCTTATCTGCTGCTGAAATCTATGCGGATGGTCGACACATTCTCATGGGTTGCACCAAATAGTCACAGTTGCCATCGTACACAGATAGGAATCAATCTTGCTCCTGAAATCACGGTGTTCCCTCTGAATATTTGGTCTGGCTGCAGCACTGCTTATCTGCTGCTGAAATCTATGCGGATGGTCGACACATTCTCATGGGTTGCACCAAATAGTCAGAGTTACCATCGTACACAGATAGAAATCAATCTTGCTCCTGAAATCACGGTGGCCCCTCTGAATATTTGGTCTGGCTGCAGCACTGCTCATCTGCTGCTGAAATCTAAGCGGATGGTTGACACATTCTCATGGGTTGCACCAAATAGTCAGAGTTGCCATCGTACACAGATAGGAATCAATCTTGCTCCTGAAATCACGGTGAATCCTCTGAATATTTGGTTTGGCTGCAGCACCGCTTATCTGCTGCTGAAATCTATGCGGATGGTCGACACATTCTATGGGTTGCACCAAATAGTCAGAGTTGCCATCGTATACAGATAGGAATCAATCTTGCTTCTGAAATCACGGTCACCCCTCTGAATATTTGGTGTGGTTGCAGCACCGCTTATCTGCTGCTGAAATCTATGCGGATGGTCGACACATTCTATGGGTTGCACCAAATAGTCAGAGTTGCCATCGTATACAGATAGGAATCAATCTTGCTTCTGAAATCACGGTCACCCCTCTGAATATTTGGTCTGGCTGCAGCGCCGCTTATCTGCTGCTGAAATGCATGCGGATGGTCGACACATTCTCATGGGTTGCACCAAATAGTCAGAGTTGCCATCGTACACAGATAGGAATCAATCTTGCTCCTGAAATCACGGTGACTCCTCTGAATATTTGGTTTGGCTGCAGCGCCGCTTATCTGCTGCTGAAATCCATGCGGTTGGTCGACACATTCTCATGGGTTGCACCAAATAGTCAGAGTTGTCATCGTACACAGATAGGAATCAATCTTGCTCCTGAAATCACGGTGTTCCCTCTGAATATTTGGTCTGGCTGCAGCACTGCTTATCTGCTGCTGAAATCCATGCGGATGGTCGACACATTCTCATGGGTTGCACCAAATAGTCAGAGTTGCCATCGTACACAGACAGGAATCAATCTTGCTCCTGAAATCACGGTCACCCCTCTGAATATTTGGTCTGGCTACAGCACTGCTTATCTGCTGCTGATATCCATGCGGATGGTCGACACATTCTCATGGGTTGCACCAAATAGTCAGAGTTGCCATCGTACACAGATAGGAATCAATCTTGCTCCTGAAATCACGGTCACCCCTCTGAATATTTGGTCTGGTTGCAGCGCCGCTTATCTGCTGCTGAAATCTATGCGGATGGTCGACACATTCTCATGGGTTGCACCAAATAGTCAGAGTTGCCATCGCATGCAGATAGGAATCAATCTTGCTCCTGAAATCACGGTGTTCCCTCTGAATATTTGGTTTGGCTGCAGCGCTGCTTATCTGCTGCTGAAATGCATGCGGACGGTCGACACATTCTCATGGGTTGCACCAAATAGTTAGAGTTGCCATCGTATACAGATAGGAATCAATCTTGCTCCTGAAATCACGGTGTTCCCTCTGAATATTTGGTCTGGCTGCAGCGCTGCTTATCTGCTGCTGAAATCCATGCGGATGGTCGACACATTCTCATGGGTTGCACCAAATAGTCAGAGTTGCCATCGTATACAGATAGGAATCAATCTTGCTCCTGAAATCACGGTGGCCCCTCTGAATATTTGGTCTGGCTGCTGCACTGCTTATCTGCTGCTGAAATCCATGCGGATGGTCGACACATTCTCATGGGTTGCACCAAATAGTCAGAGTTGCCATCGTATACAGATAGGAATCAATCTTGCTCATGAAATCACGGTGACTCCTCTGAATATTTGGTCTGGTTGCAGCGCCGCTTATCTGCTGCTGAAATCTATGCGGATGGTCGACACATTCTCATGGGTTGCACCAAATAGTCAGAGTTACCATCGTACACAGATAGGAATCAATCTTGCTCCTGAAATCACGGTGTTCCCTCTGAATATTTGGTCTGGCTGCAGCACTGCTTATCTGCTGCTGAAATCTATGCGGATGGTCGACACATTCTCATGGGTTGCACCAAATAGTCAGAGTTACCATCGTACACAGATAGAAATCAATCTTGCTCCTGAAATCACGGTGGCCCCTCTGAATATTTGGTCTGGCTGCAGCACTGCTCATCTGCTGCTGAAATCTAAGCGGATGGTTGACACATTCTCATGGGTTGCACCAAATAGTCAGAGTTGCCATCGTACACAGATAGGAATCAATCTTGCTCCTGAAATCACGGTGACTCCTCTGAATATTTGGTTTGGCTGCAGCACTGCTCATCTGCTGCTGAAATCTAAGCGGATGGTTGACACATTCTGATGGGTTGCACCAAATAGTCAGAGTTGCCATCGTACACAGATAGGAATCAATCTTGCTCCTGAAATCACGGTGACTCCTCTGAATATTTGGTTTGGCTGCAGCACCGCTTATCTGCTGCTGAAATCCATGCGGATGGTCGACACATTCTATGGGTTGCACCAAATAGTCAGAGTTGCCATCGTATACAGATAGGAATCAATCTTGCTTCTGAAATCACGGTCACCCTCTGAATATTTGGTCTGGCTGCAGCACTGCTCATCTGCTGCTGAAATGCATGCGGATGGTCGACACATTCTCATGGGTTGCACCAAATAGTCAGAGTTACCATCGTACACAGATAGAAATCAATCTTGCTCCTGACATCACGGTGACTCCTCTGAATATTTGGTCTGGCTGCAGCACTGCTCATCTGCTGCTGAAATCTAAGCGGATGGTTGACACATTCTCATGGGTTGCACCAAATAGTCAGAGTTGCCATCGTACACAGATAGGAATCAGTCTTGCTCCTGAAATCACGATCACCCCTCTGAATATTTGGTCTGGCTGCAGCTCTGCTTATCTGCTGCTGAAATCCATGCGGATGGTCGACACATTCTCATGGGTTGTACCAAATAGTCAGAGTTGCCATCGTATACAGATAGGAATCAATCTTGCTCCTGAAATCACGGTCACCCCTCTGAATATTTGGTCTGGCTGCAGCACCGCTGCTTATCTGCTGCTGAAATCCATGCGGATGGTCGACACATTCTCATGGGTTGCACCAAATAGTCAGAGTTGCCATCGTATGCAGATAGGAATCAATCTTGCTCCTGAAATCACGGTGACCCCTCTGAATATATTTGTCTGGCTGCAGCGCCGCTTATCTGCTGCTGAAATCCATGCGGATGGTCGACACATTCTCATGGGTTGCACCAAATAGTCAGAGTTGCCATCGTACACAAATAGGAATCAATCTTGCTCCTGAAATCACGGTGACTCCTCTGAATATTTGGTCTGGCAACAGCACTGTTTATCTGCTGCTGAAATCCATGCGGATGGTCGACACATTCTCATGGGTTGCACCAAATAGTCAGAGTTGCCATCGTACACAGATAGGAATCAATCTTGCTCCTGAAATCACGGTGACTCCTCTGAATATTTGGTTTGGCTGCAGCACTGCTCATCTGCTGCTGAAATCTAAGCGGATGGTTGACACATTCTGATGGGTTGCACCAAATAGTCAGAGTTGCCATCGTACACAGATAGGAATCAATCTTGCTCCTGAAATCACGGTGACTCCTCTGAATATTTGGTTTGGCTGCAGCACCGCTTATCTGCTGCTGAAATCCATGCGGATGGTCGACACATTCTATGGGTTGCACCAAATAGTCAGAGTTGCCATCGTATACAGATAGGAATCAATCTTGCTTCTGAAATCACGGTCACCCCTCTGAATATTTGGTCTGGCTGCAGCACTGCTCATCTGCTGCTGAAATGCATGCGGATGGTCGACACATTCTCATGGGTTGCACCAAATAGTCAGAGTTACCATCGTACACAGATAGAAATCAATCTTGCTCCTGACATCACGGTGACTCCTCTGAATATTTGGTCTGGCTGCAGCACTGCTCATCTGCTGCTGAAATCTAAGCGGATGGTTGACACATTCTCATGGGTTGCACCAAATAGTCAGAGTTGCCATCGTACACAGATAGGAATCAGTCTTGCACCTGAAATCACGGTCACCCCTCTGAATATTTGGTCTGGCTGCAGCTCTGCTTATCTGCTGCTGAAATCCATGCGGATGGTCGACACATTCTCATGGGTTGTACCAAATAGTCAGAGTTGCCATCGTATACAGATAGGAATCAATCTTGCTCCTGAAATCACGGTCACCCCTCTGAATATTTGGTCTGGCTGCAGCACCGCTTATCTGCTGCTGAAATCCATGCGGATGGTCGACACATTCTCATGGGTTGCACCAAATAGTCAGAGTTGCCATCGTATGCAGATAGGAATCAATCTTGCTCCTGAAATCACGGTGACCCCTCTGAATATATTTGTCTGGCTGCAGCGCCGCTTATCTGCTGCTGAAATCCATGCGGATGGTCGACACATTCTCATGGGTTGCACCAAATAGTCAGAGTTGCCATCGTACACAAATAGGAATCAATCTTGCTCCTGAAATCACGGTGACTCCTCTGAATATTTGGTCTGGCAACAGCACTGTTTATCTGCTGCTGAAATCCATGCGGATGGTCGACACATTCTCATGGGTTGCACCAAATAGTCAGAGTTGCCATCGTATACAGATAGGAATCAATCTTGCTCCTGAAATCACGGTCACCCCTCTGAATATTTGGTCTGGCTGCAGCACTGCTTATCTGCTGCTGAAATCCATGCGGATGGTCGACACATTCTCATGGGTTGCACCAAATAGTCACAGTTGCCATCGTACACAGATAGGAATCAATCTTGCTCCTGAAATCACAGTGACCCCTCTGAATATTTGGTCTGGCTGCAGCGCCGCTTATCTGCTGCTGAAATCCATGCGGATGGTCGACACATTCTCATGGGTTGCACCAAATAGTCAGAGTTGCCATCGTATACAGATAGGAATCAATCTTGCTCCTGAAATCACGGTGACTCCTCTGAATATTTGGTCTGGCTGCAGCGCTGCTTATCTGCTGCTGAAATCCATGCGGATGGTCGACACATTCTCATGGGTTGCACCAAATAGTCAGAGTTGCCATCGTACACAGATAGGAATCAATCTTGCTCCTGAAATCACGGTCACCCCTCTGAATATTTGGTCTGGTTGCAGCACTACTTATCTGCTGCTGAAATCCATGCGGATGGTCGACACATTCTCATGGGTTGCACCAGATAGTCAGAGTTGCCATCGTACACAGATGGGAATCAATCTTGCTCCTGAAATCACGGTGACCCCTCTGAATATATTTGTCTGGCTGCAGCGCCGCTTATCTGCTGCTGAAATCCATGCGGATGGTCGACACATTCTCATGGGTTGCACCAAATAGTCAGAGTTGCCATCGTATACAGATAGGAATCAATCTTGCTCCTGAAATCACGGTCACCCCTCTGAATATTTGGTCTGGCTGCAGCACCGCTTATCTGCTGCCGAAATCTATGCGGATGGTCGACACATTCTCATGGGTTGCACCAAATAGTCAGAGTTGCCATCGTATACAGATAGGAATCAATCTTGCTCCTGAAATCACGGTGTTCCCTCTGAATATTTGGTCTGGCTGCAGCACTGCTTATCTGCTGCTGAAATCCATGCGGATGGTCGACACATTCTCATGGGTTGCACCAAATAGTCAGAGTTGCCATCGTACACAGATAGGAATCAATCTTGCTCCTGAAATCACGGTCACCCCTCTGAATATTTGGTCTGGCTGCAGCACCGCTTATCTGCTGCCGAAATCTATGCGGATGGTCGACACATTCTCATGGGTTGCACCAAATAGTCAGAGTTGCCATCGTACACAGATAGGAATCAGTCTTGCTCCTGAAATCACGGTGACCCCTCTGAATATTTGGTCTGGCTGCAGCACTGCTTATCTGCTGCTGAAATGCATGCGGATGGTCGACACATTCTCATGGGTTGTACCAAATAGTCAGAGTTGCCATCGTTTACAGATAGGAATCAATCTTGCTCCTGAAATCACGGTGACCCCTCTGAATATTTGGTCTGGCTGCAGCTCTGCTTATCTGCTGCTGAAATCCATGCGGATGGTCGACACATTCTCATGGGTTGCACCAAATAGTCAGAGTTGCCATCGTACACAGATAGGAATCAGTCTTGCTCCTGAAATCACGGTGACCCCTCTGAATATTTGGTCTGGCTGCAGCACTGCTTATCTGCTGCTGAAATGCATGCGGATGGTCGACACATTCTCATGGGTTGCACCAAATAGTCAGAGTTGCCATCGTATACAGATAGGAATCAATCTTGCTTCTGAAATCACGGTCACCCCTCTGAATATTTGGTCTGGCTGCAGCGCCGCTTATCTGCTGCTGAAATCCATGCGGATGGTCGACACATTCTCATGGGTTGCACCAAATAGTCACAGTTGTCATCGTACACAGATAGGAATCAATCTTGCTCCTGAAATCACGGTCACCCCTCTGAATATTTGGTCTGGCTGCAGCACCGCTTATCTGCTACTGAAATCCATGCGGATGGTCGACACATTCTCATGGGTTGCACCAAATAGTCACAGTTGTCATCGTACACAGATAGGAATCAATCTTGCTCCTGAAATCACGGTCACCCCTCTGAATATTTGGTCTGGCTGTAGCTCTGCTTATCTGCTGCTGAAATCCATGCGGATGGTCGACACATTCTCATGGGTTGCACCAAATAGTCAGAGTTGCCATCGTATACAGATAGGAATCAATCTTGCTCCTGAAATCACGGTCACCCCTCTGAATATTTGGTCTGGCTGCAGCACTGCTTGTCTGCTGCTGAAATCCATGCGGATGGTCGACACATTCTCATGGGTTGCACCAAATAGTCAGAGTTGCCATCGTACACAGATAGGAATCAATCTTGCTCCTGAAATCACGGTGACTCCTCTGAATATTTGGTCTGGCTGCAGCGCTGCTTATCTGCTGCTGATATCCATGCGGATGGTCGACACATTCTCATGGGTTGCACCAAATAGTCAGAGTTGCCATCGTACACGGATAGGAATCAATCTTGCTCCTGAAATCACGGTCACCCCTCTGAATATTTGGTCTGGCTACAGCACTGCTTATCTGCTGCTGCTGAAATCCATGCGGATGGTCGACACATTCTCATGGGTTGCACCAAATAGTCAGAGTTGCCATCGTACACAGATAGGAATCAATCTTGCTCCTGAAATCACGGTCACACCTCTGAATATTTGGTGTGGCTGCAGCGCCGCTTATCTGCTGCTGAAATCCATGCGGATGGTCGACACATTCTCATGGGTTGTACCAAATAGTCAGAGTTGCTATCGTACACAGATAGGAATCAATCTTGCTCCTGAAATCACGGTGGCCCCTCTGAATATTTGGTCTGGCTGCAGCACCGCTTATCTGCTGCTGAAATCTATGCGGATGGTCGACACATTCTCATGGGTTGCACCAAATAGTCAGGGTTGCCATCGTACACAGATAGGAATCAATCTTGCTCCTGAAATCACGGTCACCCCTCTGAATATTTGGTTTGGCTGCAGCACTGCTTATCTGCTGCTGAAATGCATGCGGATGGTCGACACATTCTCATGGGTTGCACCAAATAGTCAGAGTTGCCATCGTACACAGATAGGAATCAATCTTGCTCCTGAAATCACGGAGTTCCCTCTGAATATTTGGTCTGGCTACAGCGCTGCTTATCTGCTGCTGAAATGCATGCGGATGGTCGACACATTCTCATGGGTTGCACCAAATAGTCAGAGTTGCCATCGTACACAGATAGGAATCAATCTTGCTCCTGAAATCACGGTCACCCCTCTGAATATTTGGTCTGGATGCAGCGCTGCTTATCTGCTGCTGAAATCCATGCGGATGGTCGACACATTCTCATGGGTTGCACCAAATAGTCAGAGTTGCCATCGTACACAGATAGGAATCAATCTTGCTCCTGAAATCACGGAGTTCCCTCTGAATATTTGGTCTGGCTGCAGCACTGCTTATCTGCTGCTGATATCCATGCGGATGGTCGACACATTCTCATGGGTTGCACCAAATAGTCAGAGTTGCCATCGTACACAGATAGGAATCAATCTTGCTCCTGAAATCACGGTGGCCCCTCTGAATATTTGGTCTGGCTGCAGCTCTGCTTATCTGCTGCTGAAATCCATGCGGATGGTCGACACATTCTCATGGGTTGCACCAAATAGTCAGAGTTGCCATCGCATGCAGATAGGAATCAATCTTGCTCCTGAAATCACGGTCACCCCTCTGAATATTTGGTCTGGCTGCAGCGCCGCTTATCTGCTGCTGAAATCCATGCGGATGGTCGACACATTCTTATGGGTTGCACCACATAGTCAGAGTTGCCATCGCACACAGATAGGAATCAATCTTGCTCCTGAAATCACGGTGGCCCCTCTGAATATTTGGTCTGGCTGCAGCGCTGCTTATCTGCTGCTGAAATCTATGCGGATGGTCGACACATTCTCATGGGTTGCACCAAATAGTCAGAGTTGCCATCGTACACAGATAGGAATCAATCTTGCTCCTGAAATCACGGTGGCCCCTCTGAATATTTGGTCTGGATGCAGCGTTGCTTATCTGCTGCTGAAATCTATGCGGATGGTCGACACATTCTCATGGGTTGCACCAGATAGTCAGAGTTGCCATCGTACACAGATAGGAATCAATCTTGCTCCTGAAATCACGGTGACTCCTCTGAATATTTGGTCTGGATGCAGCGTTGCTTATCTGCTGCTGAAATCTATGCGGATGGTCGACACATTCTCATGGGTTGCACCAGATAGTCAGAGTTGCCATCGTACACAGATAGGAATCAATCTTGCTCCTGAAATCACGGTCACCCCTCTGAATATTTGGTCTGGCTGCAGCACCGCTTATCTGCTGCTGAAATCCATGCGGATGGTCGACACATTCTCATGGGTTGCACCAAATAGTCACAGTTGCCATCGTATGCAGATAGGAATCAATCTTGCTCCTGAAATCACGGTCACCCCTCTGAATACTTGGTCTGGCTGCAGCGCCGCTTATCTGCTGCTGAAATCCATGCGGATGGTCGACACATTCTCATGGGTTGCACCAAATAGTCAGAGTTGCCATCGTACACAGATAGGAATCAATCTTGCTCCTGAAATCACGGTCACCCCTCTGAATATTTGGTCTGGCTGCAGCACCGCTTATCTGCTGCTGAAATCCATGCGGATGGTCGACACATTCTCATAGGTTACACCAAATAGTCAGAGTTGCCATCGTACACAGATAGGAATCAATCTTGCTCCTGAAATCACGGTGACTCCTCTGAATATTTGGTCTGGCTGCAGCACTGCTTATCTGCTGCTGAAATCCATGCGGATGGTCGACACATTCTCATGGGTTGCACCAAATAGTCAGAGTTGCCATCGTATGCAGATAGGAATCAATCTTGCTCCTGAAATCACGGTGACTCCTCTGAATATTTGGTCTGGCTGCAGTACTGCTTTTCTGCTGCTGAAATCATGCGGATGGTCGACACATTCTCATGGGTTGCACCAAATAGTCAGAGTTGCCATCGTACACAGATAGGAATCAATCTTGCTCCTGAAATCACGGTCACCCCTCTGAATATTTGGTCTGGCTGCAGCGCCGCTTATCTGCTGCTGAAATCCATGCGGATGGTCGACACATTCTCATGGGTTGCACCAAATAGTCAGAGTTGCCATCGTATACAGATAAGAATCAATCTTGCTCCTAAAATCACGGTGACTCCTCTGAATATTTGGTTTGGCTGCAGCGCCGCTTATCTGCTGCTGAAATCCATGCGGATGGTCGACACATTCTCATGGGTTGCACCACATAGTCAGAGTTGCCATCGTACACAGATAGGAATCAATCTTGCTCCTGAAATCACGGTGACTCCTCTGAATATTTGGTCTGGATGCAGCGTTGCTTATCTGCTACTGAAATCCATGCGGATGGTCGACACATTCTCATGGGTTGCACCAAATAGTCAGAGTTGCCATCGTATACAGATAGGAATCAATCTTGCTCCTGAAATCACGGTCACCCCTCTGAATATTTGGTCTGGCTGCAGCACCGCTTATCTGCTGCTGAAATCCATGCGGATGGTCGACACATTCTCATGGGTTGCACCAAATAGTCAGAGCTGCCATCGTACACAGATAGGAATCAATCTTGCTCCTGAAATCACGGTCACCCCTCTGAATATTTGGTCTGGCTGCAGCACTGCTTGTCTGCTGCTGAAATCCATGCGGATGGTCGACACATTCTCATGGGTTGCACCAAATAGTCAGAGTTGCCATCGTACACAGATAGGAATCAATCTTGCTCCTGAAATCACGGTGGCCCCTCTGAATATTTGGTCTGGCTGCAGCACTGCTTATCTGCTGCTGAAATCCATGCGGATGGTCGACACATTCTCATGGGTTGCACCAAATAGTCAGAGTTGCCATCGTACACAGATAGGAATCAATCTTGCTCCTGAAATCACGGTGACTCCTCTGAATATTTGGTCTGGATGCAGCACTGCTTATCTGCTGCTGAAATCCATGCGGATGGTCGACACATTCTCATGGGTTGCACCAAATAGTCAGAGTTGCCATCGTACACAGATAGGAATCAATCTTGCTCCTGAAATCACGGTGGCCCCTCTGAATATTTGGTCTGGCTGCAGCACTGCTTATCTGCTGCTGAAATCCATGCGGATGGTCGACACATTCTCATGGGTTGCACCAAATAGTCAGAGTTGCCATCGTATACAGATAGGAATCAATCTTGCTCCTGAAATCACGGTCACCCCTCTGAATATTTGGTCTGGCTTCAGCACCGCTTATCTGCTGCTGAAATCCATGCGGTTGGTCGACACATTCTCATGGGTTGCACCAAATAGTCAGAGTTGACCATCGTACACAGATAGGAATCAGTCTTGCTCCTGAAATCACGGTGGCCCCTCTGAATATTTGGTCTGGCTGCAGCACTGCTTATCTGCTGCTGAAATCCATGCGGATGGTCGACACATTCTCATGGGTTGCACCAAATAGTCAGAGTTGACCATCGTACACAGATAGGAATCAATCTTGCTCCTGAAATCACGGTCACCCCTCTGAATATTTGGTCTGGATGCAGCGTTGCTTATCTGCTGCTGAAATCCATGCGGATGGTCGACACATTCTAATGGGTTGCACCAAATAGTCAGAGTTGCCATCGTACACAGATAGGAATCAATCTTGCTTCTGAAATCACGGTGACTCCTCTGAATATTTGGTCTGGATCCAGCGTTGCTTATCTGCTGCTGAAATCCATGCGGATGGTCGACACATTCTCATGGGTTGCACCAAATAGTCAGAGTTGCCATCGTATACAGATAGGAATCAATCTTGCTCCTGAAATCACGGTGACTCCTCTGAATATTTGGTCTGGCTGCAGCACTGCTTATCTGCTGCTGAAATGCATGCGGATGGTCGACACATTCTCATGGGTTGCACCACATAGTCAGAGTTGCCATCGTATACAGATAGGAATCAATCTTGCTCCTGAAATCACGATGGCCCCTCTGAATATATTTGTCTGGCTGCAGCACTGCTTATCTGCTGCTGAAATCCATGCGGATGGTCGACACATTCTCATGGGTTGCACCAGATAGTCAGAGTTGCCATCATACACAGATAGGAATCAATCTTGCTCCTGAAATCACGGTCACCCCTCTGAATATTTGGTCTGGCTGCAGCACTGCTTATCTGCTGCTGAAATCCATGCGGATGGTCGACACATTCTCATGGGTTGCACCAAATAGTCACAGTTGCCATCGTACACAGATAGGAATCAATCTTGCTCCTGAAATCACGGTCACCCCTCTGAATATTTGGTCTGGCTGCAGCACTGCTTATCTGCTGCTGAAATCCATGCGGATGGTCGACACATTCTCATGGGTTGCACCAAATAGTCAGAGTTGCCATCGTACAAAGATAGGAATCAATCTTGCTCCTGAAATCACGGTGACTCCTCTGAATATTTGGTCTGGCTGCAGCGTTGCTTATCTGCTGCTGAAATCCATGCGGATGGTCGACACATTCTCATGGGTTGCACCAAATAGTCAGAGTTGCCATCGTACAAAGATAGGAATCAATCTTGCTCCTGAAATCACGGTGACTCCTCTGAATATATTTGGTCTGGCTGCAGCGTTGCTTATCTGCTGCTGAAATCCATGCGGATGGTCGACACATTCTCATGGGTTGCACCAAATAGTCAGAGTTGCCATCGTATTCAGATAGGAATCAATCTTGCTCCTGAAATCACGGTGACTCCTCTGAATATTTGGTCTGGCTGCAGCGTTGCTTATCTGCTGCTGAAATGCATGCGGATGGTCGACACATTCTCATGGGTTGCACCAAATAGTCAGAGTTGTCATCGTACACAGATAGGAATCAATCTTGCTCCTGAAATCACGGTGTTCCCTCTGAATATTTGGTCTGGCTGCAGCACCGCTTATCTGCTGCTGAAATCCATGCGGATGGTCGACACATTCTCATGGGTTGCACCAAATAGTCAGAGTTGCCATCGTATACAGATAGGAATCAATCTTGCTCCTGAAATCACGGTCACCCCTCTGAATATTTGGTCTGGCTGCAGCACTGCTTATCTGCTGCTGAAATCCATGCGGATGGTCGACACATTCTCATGGGTTGCACCAAATAGTCAGAGTTGCCATCGTATACAGATAGGAATCAATCTTGCTCCTGAAATCACGGTCACCCCTCTGAATATTTGGTCTGGCTTCAGCACCGCTTATCTGCTGCTGAAATCCATGCGGTTGGTCGACACATTCTCATGGGTTGCACCAAATAGTCAGAGTTGACCATCGTATACAGATAGGAATCAATCTTGCTCCTGAAATCACGGTCACCCCTCTGAATATATTTGTCTGGCTGCAGCGCTGCTTATCTGCTGCTGAAATGCATGCGGATGGTCGACACATTCTCATGGGTTGCACCAAATAGTCAGAGTTGCCATCGTACACAGATAGGAATCAATCTTGCTCCTGAAATCACGGTCACCCCTCTGAATATTTGGTTTGGCTGCAGCGCTGCTTATCTGCTGCTGAAATCCATGCGGTTGGTCGACACATTCTCATGGGTTGCACCAAATAGTCAGAGTTGCCATCGTATACAGATAGGAATCAATCTTGCTCCTGAAATCACGGTCACCCCTCTGAATATTTGGTCTGGCTGCAGCACTGCTTATCTGCTGCTGAAATCCATGCGGATGGTCGACACATTCTCATGGGTTGCACCAAATAGTCAGAGTTGCCATCGTACACAGATAGGAATCAATCTTGCTCCTGAAATCACGGTGACTCCTCTGAATATTTGGTCTGGCTGCAGCGGTGCTTATCTGCTGCTGAAATCCATGCGGATGGTCGACACATTCTCATGGGTTGCACCAAATAGTCAGAGTTGCCATCGTATACAGATAGGAATCAATCTTGCTCCTGAAATCACGGTCACCCCTCTGAATATTTGGTCTGGCTGCAGCGCCGCTTATCTGCTGCTGAAATCCATGCGGATGGTCGACACATTCTTATTGGTTGCACCAAATAGTCAGAGTTGCCATCGTACACAGATAGGAATCAATCTTGCTCCTGAAATCACGGTGACTCCTCTGAATATTTGGTCTGGATGCAGCGTTGCTTATCTGCTGCTGAAATCCATGCGGATGGTCGACACATTCTCATGGGTTGCACCAAATAGTCAGAGTTGCCATCGTACACAGATAGGAATCAATCTTGCTCCTGAAATCACGATGGCCCCTCTGAATATTTGGTCTGGATGCAGCACTGCTTATCTGCTGCTGAAATCCATGCGGATGGTCGACACATTCTCATGGGTTGCACCAAATAGTCACAGTTGCCATCGTACACAGATAGGAATCAATCTTGCTCCTGAAATCACGGTCACCCCTCTGAATATTTGGTCTGGCTGCAGCACTGCTTATCTGCTGCTGAAATCCATGCGGATGGTCGACACATTCTCATGGGTTGCACCAAATAGTCACAGTTGCCATCGTACAAAGATAGGAATCAATCTTGCTCCTGAAATCACGGTGACTCCTCTGAATATTTGGTCTGGCTGCAGCGTTGCTTATCTGCTGCTGAAATGCATGCGGATGGTCGACACATTCTCATGGGTTGCACCAAATAGTCAGAGTTGTCATCGTACACAGATAGGAATCAATCTTGCTCCTGAAATCACGGTGTTCCCTCTGAATATTTGGTCTGGCTGCAGCGCTGCTTATCTGCTGCTGAAATGCATGCGGATGGTCGACACATTCTCATGGGTTGTACCAAATAGTCAGAGTTGCCATCGTATACAGATAGGAATCAATCTTGCTCCTGAAATCACGGTGTTCCCTCTGAATATTTGGTCTGGCTGCAGCACTGCTTATCTGCTGCTGAAATCCATGCGGATGGTCGACACATTCTTATGGGTTGCACCAAATAGTCAGAGTTGCCATCGTATACAGATAGGAATCAATCTTGCTCCTGAAATCACGGTGGCCCCTCTGAATATTTGCTCTGGCTGCAGCACTGCTTATCTGCTGCTGAAATCCATGCGGATGGTCGACACATTCTCATGGGTTGCACCAAATAGTCACAGTTGCCATCGTACACAGATAGGAATCAATCTTGCTCCTGAAATCACGGTGACTCCTCTGAATATTTGGTCTGGTTGCAGCACTGCTTATCTGCTGCTGAAATCTATGCGGATGGTCGACACATTCTCATGGGTTGCACCAAATAGTCAGAGTTGCCATCGTATACAGATAGGAATCAATCTTGCTCCTGAAATCACTGTCACCCCTCTGAATATTTGGTCTGGCTGCAGCACCGCTTATCTGCTGCTGAAATGCATGCGGATGGTCGACACATTCTCATGGGTTGCACCAAATAGTCAGAGTTGTCATCGTACACAGATAGGAATCAATCTTGCTCCTGAAATCACGGTGTTCCCTCTGAATATTTGGTCTGGCTGCAGCGCTGCTTATCTGCTGCTGAAATGCATGCGGATGGTCGACACATTCTCATGGGTTGCACCAAATAGTCAGAGTTGCCATCGTATACAGATAGGAATCAATCTTGCTCCTGAAATCACGGTCACCCCTCTGAATATTTGGTTTGGCTGCAGCGCTGCTTATCTGCTGCTGAAATGCATGCGGTTGGTCGACACATTCTTATGGGTTGCACCAAATAGTCACAGTTGCCATCGTATGCAGATAGGAATCAATCTTGCTCCTGAAATCACGGTCACCCCTCTGAATATTTGGTCTGGCTGCAGCACTGCTTATCTGCTGCTGAAATCCATGCGGATGGTCGACACATTCTTATGGGTTGCACCAAATAGTCACAGTTGCCATCGTATGCAGATAGGAATCAATCTTGCTCCTGAAATCACGGTGACTCCTCTGAATATTTGGTCTGGCTGCAGCACCGCTTATCTGCTGCTGAAATGCATGCGGATGGTCGACACATTCTCATGGGTTGCACCAAATAGTCAGAGTTGCCATCGTACACAGATAGGAATCAATCTTGCTCCTGAAATCACGGTGGCCCCTCTGAATATTTGGTCTGGCTGCAGCGCTGCTTATCTGCTGCTGAAAACCATGCGGATGGTCGACACATTCTCATGGGTTGCACCAAATAGTCAGAGTTGACCATCGTATACAGATAGGAATCAATCTTGCTCCTGAAATCACGGTGACCCCTCTGAATATTTGGTCTGGCTGCAGCGCTGCTTATCTGCTGCTGAAAACCATGCGGATGGTCGACACATTCTCATGGGTTGCACCAAATAGTCAGAGTTGCCATCGTACACAGATAGGAATCAATCTTGCTCCTGAAATCACGGTGGCCCCTCTGAATATTTGGTCTGGCTGCAGCGCTGCTTATCTGCTGCTGAAAACCATGCGGATGGTCGACACATTCTGACAGAGGCCATCAAAACATAGTGAATTGGCGATGTCAAGTGACTTCAAGTAATTGAATGGTATCTTGATAAATGGCTCATAATTAGTTGATTGACTTGTAAGGATAGTGGATGAAGTTCTTCACTATCGGATACGAGGTGATGCTCATGATCATCCTAAGCATTAAGTTATGGAAAGAACAAAGGCGTCTGAAATCACAGACAGCTGAAAATTCTTTCTACGAATTCATTCGTGACTGTAGATGACGATCACCATTCCTCTATCGATATCAGCAACTGAAACAGTTAAAAATGTAAACAATGCATTCTTGAAGTAGCTGTATAAATGTGAATGTACTAAGCGCTGACGTCTCAATAATAAGCGACATTTTCTTCCTTAATTCGTGCAGGCGCTTCTTATTATTATTAACTTGTATTATTAACCCAACATAAGTGAAGCGACTATTCTCAAGTTATGCTTCCAGTCGTCTTCTAAGTTACTGAGAGCACAGAATTAGATTGCTTAAGATTGTCACTTTGCTAGAAGTGCAAACTGATTCAAAGCGAAGGCACATGCAGGAACTTACTAAGTGGGCAAAAAGAAATTTTTTATGCTTTACAGAGATATGAAAAATAGTCGTGCGTCGCTTGCGGATTGCTGTGAATTCCTTAAAAATGCTGCGATCGCCACGATTCCTTCGACTAGAATTCAGATCATTGCGCAAAAGTTTCCTCGATAATGTTGGGTCCTCCGATCATTATTAAAAAAGTTAGCAGGCGCATGAAAAAACGTTCGCAAACTTCTCTGCAGAACTTGGCATCGTCTGTGTCTCTTTGCTGTGTGATCCGATTGATAACAGTCACTGAAACTTTGCACAATTTGGCGTGTTTAATGTTGAACTGGCTGCTCATTGTTCGATTGCTATGGTATTATGTCAGCAGATTGTGGCATTTCATAGGCATTGCATGTTCCAATGCTTCCTTTCTAGTCAAACAGAAGAGGAGACGACCTGTCTAATTCTGTGAGTCAAACAGAAGAGGAGACGACCTGTCGAATTCTGTGAATTGACTGCTATCAGAGAATTAGTATGAGAGCTACTGGCTGACATTTTCTTCCTAATTTCGGTGCAAGCTTCTTATTGTATTTAATATATAGATTGTCACCCAACATCAGTCAACCGACAATTCTTGAGCTGTGATTCCAGTTGTCTTGCAAGTGTCCGAGCGTCAAACATCACACTCCATTAGTTTATGTAGATCCATGTACTTCCATCGTATGAGTTTGGGAGTGGTCCCATTAGAATTGCATCTCCTCTTTCTTTTGGTTGTCCCAAAAAATGCGGTTCATCATGTTTACTTTGTCAACTTTCTAATAATGGTTTTCCTTCTATCTCATTCATTTCTATTTTAAATAGCAACTCAAAATTGATTATCACAAATTTTCTTCAATTTTTGAAAATTTTAAAAATGTTTGAAATTTTGTCTTAACTGACTGAATGACTGCTGTTTACAATAGCAGGCTGATGTACTGAGAAGTTACCTATAAGATTTATGAAATATGGAAGTCTTGAATTCAAAAGTTCCAATGTCCTGTGCTATTCTAAGGTGTCTGTGAAACGGTGTTCTACAGATTTAAATAACTATATAACTTTTTATTACAATGATGAAGAACCTTTTTGCAGATGCACAAAGAGTTCAAACAACTTTCCATAGCGCAAGTATATGTAGAGTGTCGACTCATTTTTTATATGAAAAGATTCAGTTTTTTTAAGAAGATTACGTTCCTGTGGTCCAAACAATTATTTGAGCAGTTTTTAAAAAGCTCAATTTTTGCTAATTAATATACTACCGACATGAAGCCCCTTTATAAGTAGTATGATGCAAGTTGGATATCTAAAGGAATGAATAGTCGCTAACAAGCATCTTAATCAACCAGAAATTTAGATGATGATCTTAGAAATTTGATGAACCGCATTCTAATGCAAGTCCCTGCAAGTCTTCAAGGAAAAGTTGAGATGTCATGTTTTTTTAATTCAATTTTTGATTTAATGATTCACAAGGCACAATTTCTTGAATCTGATAGTAATGCGTGGACACATTAGCATTTTTTAAAATTAATGATGATGAGCTTCCTTGGTTATAATGTTTTGCTCTTTCAATGGCAGTCTGTGATATGATCACATGGATTGACTTCACTTGAAAAATTGAGTTCAATTATTATTTGGTAATCCATCACGGAAAATAGCATCTCATAGATAATTCTTACCCTACGGCAGAATTCAACTCATTCATCAATCTTTCAGATTTAATTTTAGTCAAATATTCAGAAAAAATATCAACTATGAATGTCGGTTATCCCATATGTTGCAAAAGTATTTACTATCCGACCGAGGCGTGGTGGAATCTTTGCCTGAGTGTTACACATAAAGCGCAAAGTGCCGACACATTTAGTGAGAATGATGAGCATATCACACAAAAAGTGGCATTCATAACGGAAATTAAACATAGCATATACAATGTTGTACCAATGGTCAGTCAGTACATGGTGGGTAAAAAATGTTTAAAACGTATGTCGCTAAATAAATAGTTAATTCAATTATTATATATTATTATATTAATAATGATAAAATTCGCCATTGGCCAATTAGTTCAAATTAATCAAAATAGACAGGGCCAATATAAAAAAGATCTGATAATATTTCGATTGTTTCTTTATCAAATCAGATGGAGAAGAAATATATAATATATTTCCACAAAGGATCTGATGTGGACTTTGCCTACACCAATATCAGCGTGGCCAAAGAGGTCAAAATCCTCGGGGTAATTTGGAGCGACAAACTTGCTTGGTGCTCTCACTTCGACAAGATACTGAAACTTGCTTCACAGCGCCTCTACGTACTTCGTGTGTTAAAGCTATTTTTATCTAGTGATAATTTGCGCATGGTGTACAGTGCCATTATAATGTCAATCGTATTGTATGCTGCTCCAGTTTTTGTGCGGCTTCCAAAAACTTTAGAACAGAAACTTGAATTTTTTCACAGAAGAGCTCATAAAATTATATGTGGTGGGAATTGTGAATGTGATTATTTTCCTTCAATTTGATCAATGAGAGAAAAGCGTGCACGTGAATTTTTGCTTAACTGTGAATCGTTGTGTTCTCATCCACTGCATCCATTAGTGCCTAAACGTATGCCAAGATCTGGCCAATTTTGTTTGCCACTGATTAACAGTTCTCGCAGACTTCATTCTTTCTTTCCATGGACCTCTACTTTAATAAATTCATCTTGATCGTATCTTTCTTTCCCTATGTTCTCATGCATTATTTGAGTGAATGTTAATGTGCTATTTGTATTTTGGATCAAATGTGTTTGCCGTGTCATTGCTCTTTTTTCTATACTTGTATTTCTCAGAAATGTGTTGATTTTCACTTCATAAATAAACACTTTACTTCTACTTCTATTATATTATAATATCATTATATATATGTATCCATACAAATATATATATATATATATATATACATATGTATAATTATATTAATAAACAGTTATTCAATAATTAGTTGAGCATTTACTAAAGAAATATATTCATATTTATCGAAATTCGATGAAATATGTTTGAAGAAAATAATTTTATTTTTGGAAATTCAAAATGAAATTTGAAAGTTGTAATGATCCTTGTATTATGCACCGTTAGTAGCCTAAATAAATAGTGTTACTCTACTAAATTCTAAACAATAAATGGCATTAAACATGGATATTGATCTATATATCAGAGCCTGATAATGGTCGCCGAAGCTGATCGAAAGCGCTAGCAAAACTAAAACCTTAATTTCCTGACATCCGGAATTTTGACGCCTTATCATTCTATTCAATGGCACGTCAGTTGTTTAAAGTAATGTCATATTTTAACCATTTCCTCACGAGCGTGGTTTAAACAGTGTCTTGAACACTTCTTTAAGCAATTTGTTTAATTATTTACTACCCCCTGGTTGTCACACATTTTAAACCCACAATCAATAGAAAATGCGAACTTCAAGACTACAATCGGTCTTCACAAATTGATCAACATTCATATAATCAGCACATCTCACTGTCCGCCTAGTTCTATCGGCTTTTGATGGCGCGGGACGCCGAAGTACAGTCTTTGGTTTTGCTGACTTAATAGAAATTCGACCCTACAGGCGAGTTGCTATTCTTGCCTTTATCAATATAAATCATTTAGATAATCCTTGGCGAGCAGTCTCAAAACGGGAAACAATTGTCATGATTCAGACAAAAAAGGAGCGTTGGTAAATTCAACAAACTGTTACCAAGATTGCAGCATGCATATAAATTGCATTACTGAGAACGAAATATAGGTTAAGTTTATAAAAGTTAAAGACTTTGTAAATAATGTGATAATAAAGATTGTGGAAATTTAAATAATGAAGTAAATTTAAATAACATTTCTTGCGGCTGATATTTGTACGACAACGTGCAACATGTGAATCGGATAGCGCTGGAATGATGAAAAGCAGCGGACATAATAAGGAAGTTCGCATGTTTTATTTTGTCAAATTATTAGTTTTATCAAATTATTCATCTTAGAAGCAAAAGTCGTAGCGTTTGGAATTTGTTATCTTGGTACAAAATAACTAATTCGAGACGGATTTGCGTAACCTGAATTTATGATTTGACAATTTTAGTGTTCGAAATGCTGATATTTGATCAAATACTTCATCTTTGAATCAAAGATGCCCACAGTGGCTACGCCCACCTTTGAAACCTTTGGAAGAATATATGAAACTGGATTATATATTCTAAATAATACATTTAAAAATATGCATTGACTTCGTTAGTCTTCGTCAGACGTAAGCAGTTGATCATCCTGATGATTGGCCCTTTGTCTTTTTGTGTAGGCCTACTTCTATTCATCAAGTAATTACAAGCATTATTATTGTAGTTATAGTTAGCTTTTGAGGTTTATACTGCTCTTTATTGACTAGCTATAGCATGACATAAACCGAGTCGTAGGCGAGGCTTCCATCTGCCATTAGCTACTCAATACCTGAAAAGGTAGCTACATGTATAACGATATTATCAACCGACACTAGACAACAAAGTAGCTGATATTGCATGATTACATATCACTATCTGGAATATCAAGCCCGTTTGAGTTAGTGACATCAATTTCGATAAACGACAGAAAAAAGTCATAGAAATGCATCTGCATCCATGCACGCGAATGCACGAAAGATCCAATTCTATGGAGAAAGCAGATAATACCATAGATAGAGGTACCATGTTACAGTGAGTGCCATACAATTGACGGCTATCTATGGAATCAATCAATGCTATCTGAACAATTTCCGCACTGATGTTGCAAATTATCAGATTAGAGATTTACATAGAACACTTCTCCAGGAGGTGATAACCTAGAGGAGGATCTGTCTCCGCGCCTGTCATGTAGATATCTGTCGCTTTATTTGACCTGTAAAGCAGATTGTTGCCCGCGCGGGAGATGATATTTACTCCAATGCACTGGAAGGAGCGCAATCTATGCCAATTATGAGTGCTCTTGTCCTGCTTTAGTATAGACTAGATCTGTGAATAGATATTTTCATGATTGATCAGACTAAATTTCTATTCAAATTCTCTTGATAATCATAGACATGTCAATCACAATCTGTCCTTGATCATCATAGCATTCGAACTCGTTAGATTGACATGGGACTCATCTGCGGGCTCGGTCATTTAAGATATCTAACTCGTGGAATGCTACAAAGAAGCAATCATGCAATAGTTGTGTAAATAACTATTTATAGCCAAGTGAACTTTTATGGTGAACTTTTGCCCGAGTGAACGCAACAATGAGCCCTTTTCATGACTTCTGAACATAGAAATTGATAACAATAAAACCTCTAGAATGGAAGTAAAGCTTCATGCAATACACAATATTGGCACAAAAATCGCACGCATTTTGACTTAGATTCGCTTGTCAACGGCTGTATGATTGGGTTAGAATCAGTCACATGTGCGATTCTAAGCTTTTCATTGGTTCTTCATGCCCCAACTTAGTTCCCCCGGATGTGCCGCGACCTTGAGTCAATTTCCATTCTAGTCAACTTCAGATAAACAATCTATTTCTATGCTTCTGAATAATTGTTGTGCTTTTCCTTACTAACAGAAAGTTACATTCTGTCAGTTAGAAGGCAATTGGAATTCAGCTTCATCACAGTGTTCATTATATCATCACTTTTGTTCAAGTTGGTCTAACTGCTGCTGTAATTCCTTTGATAAATCAAAATATATTCAAACTCTTCAATCTTGCAACTGCTAGTGTTCTCGACAAACTGAACAAAATCGAAACTCGACATTCAAATAATGAAGACCTGAGGCAAATTATCAAATTAATAAAAGCGTTCATCTACTTCACATTTTTTATCAAGTTGATTTTTTTCTCTACAATTTTGGAACTGCAGACGTCAAGCAAATAACTGCAGATTTTTTATAGAACTACCAGTTCAACTACCAGTTGGAAAGAGCTGCTTGTGTTTCAATATTAAAGAAGTGCCACGAATAAGACTTACGAACACAGTGCGATGAAATGGAATGACAATAATATATTTCAGTTTCTCAAGTAAATTTCAAAAATTATTTTATACTACTTATAATTATATGTAAATGGTATAAAGATTAATCACAGTCATATTTATTTTATAATGGAAGGAAAAAATAGTTCAAGCCTCCATGCAGATGATGAATAAAACGATCGGCTTCTCGGAATAAGGTTGGCCCAAGACCAGATGGAGATGTTTGGAAGGATGGAGATGCCGGAGACGCAAAAATCGTGATCGCATAACACTTCCTCTTCTTCCTCCTTAGTTGGGTCGGGGGCCTGCGCCATGCTTTCCAACGTCTTCCGTCGTAGGTGTCTCTCTCTCTCTCTCTCCTTGAGTCCAATTTTGATCATTTCTTGCTCCATATTATCGCCGCAACGCCTGCACGGGCGTCCTCTCCTCTTCGGGTTCCATCCGTGTGAGCTGTCCCTATCATCTCAAGCGTGTTGCTCTTTTGGCCGATTTTGATGACGCGGCCGCCGACCGGCTGGTTTTGATGACGCGGCCACCGACCGGCTGATTTTGATGACGCCGAACCGACTGGCCGGCTTTGAATACGCGGCCGCCGACCTGCTGGTTTTGAATACGCGGCCACCGACCGGCTGGTTTTGATGACGCCGAACCGACTTGCCGGTTTTGAATACGCGGTCGCCGACCGGCTGGTTTTGATGACGCCGAACCGACTTGCCGGTTTTGAATACGCGGCCACCGACCGGCTGGTTTTGAATACACGGCCGCCGACCGGCTGATTTTGATGACGCCGAACCGACTTGCCGGTTTTGAATACGCGGCCGAACCGACCTGCCGGTTTTGAATACGCGGCCACCGACCGGCTGGTTTTGATGACGCCGAACCGACCTGCCGGTTTTGAATACGCCGAACCGACTTGTCGGTTTTGAATACGCGGCCGCCGACCAGCTGGTTTTGATGACGCCGAACCGACTTGCTGGTTTTGAATACGCGGCCGCCGACCTGCCGGTTTTGATGACGCCGAACCGACTTGCCGGTTTTGAATACGCGGCCGCCGACCTGCCGGTTTTGATGACGCCGAACCGACTTGCCGGTTTTGAATACGCGGCCGCCGACCGGCTGGTTTTGAATTCGCGGCCGCCGACCTGCCGGTTTTGAATACGCGGCCGCCGACCTGCCGGTTTTGAATACGCGGCCGCCGACCGGCCGGCTTTGAGCTTCACAGACTTAATTTCATTATGTGCGGGTTTCTATTTAATTATTTCCTCTGTCGAAAAGAAGAGATCGGCGAATAAATTGACAAAAAAAATTATATTTAAGTCTGCTGACCATAACTGACTGGACACAACCTGAAAGGTCTGCCAATTAGAACATTTTCATGGTGCAAAGTTTATTGAAATTGAACTGTCCGGCTTTTGAAAATCGTGTACGGCATTTTTATCAACATTTTTTGGGAGAACTTATGGTTTGTTCTTTGTACATTTAACGGATCTTGAAATACTTACATCAAGAAAAGACTGAATGATTAGCTTTCATAAAAAAATCTATTATCTTCATCTTGAAATCCTAAAGTCAAAAGTCAAAACGTTTATCTCCAACTTGGAAAACGTAGTACAAATATACATAACATTGATGTGATGAGTGATACAATGATAAAATGTCCATATACTATGGATGATGGATGGAGGATGAGATGTACAAGTAAGTAAAATGATGACACGGATCGGAAGAAAAGGCCATGCGTAAATCATTACATGCATTACAACTCAAATGTCAAGATTGATCATGAATTATCTGTATATAGAAAAAACATGCATGTTCAATAATATTAACATTATCTCACGTCTTAGTATTCTTATGAATGAATAAATCTTTCCTGTGATTTTGCATCTTTTCTGGATTAATTTCATTTTTATATAATAATCACAATTTGTTTATAAGTTTTATTAATAAGTTTTGGAGAGCCGGTCAATATATAATGCAAGGACAGATATACAGCAGCAAGCATTTAATCAGATAAAAATGAAGTTATCAAGTAACTCACCTGTAATCAAATTGACAATTATTGAGAGATATTTTAGTATTCTGTAGCAATGACCGGCTCACCTTGTATTTTGTCAATTAGTTATGTATTGACTGGGTAGAGATTTGGTTTTCAATCTACTTTATCAATCGGCATGAATTAAAGAAAACGTCCGATAAATGAAATATGCCAAAATAATCTATGGAACATAAGATTTTTTATTTGTCTTCGGGAGCATAATGTAGATATCCTATCACTTTATTTTACCTGTAAATCAGATTATTGCCCGCGCGGGAAATTATTCCAATGCACGGGAAGGAGCGCAATCTATGAACATCATGGGCGAGTTTTGATCGGCTTAGTATGCATTAGATCTGAGAACAGATATTTACAATATTGGTCAGGCTAAATTTCTATTCAAATACTCTTGATAATCATAGACATGTCAATCACAATCTGTCATTGATCATCATAGACATGTCAATCACAATCTGTCCTTGATCATCATAGACATGTCAATCACAATCTGTCCTTGATCATCATAGCACGTCGTCAAATAAAATTCTCTACGCAACTCGTGCATGAGATTGCTTCATCATAGCATTCCAACTCGTTAGATTGACATGGGACTCACCTGTGGGCTCCGGCATTTAAGATATCTAACTCGTGCAATGCACTAATGAAGCAATCATGCACTGGTTGCATAAATAACTAATACTGTTTGGCATGTCGTCTTCCAAAATTGAACCATAACTTCAACACGAAAATTATATTTGAAAATTGGTTGACTTTTTTGTAAACTTTTTGGCAACTTTATCCGTGGTCCTCTTCCCTGAAAAAATGACCCTAGTTGGACTTCTTTCCCTGGAAAATCAAAATCATGACCTTTTGATAGTTGCTTCTCGAAGGTCTGAATTCTGTCATGTTTTGGACATGGCTTTAGGTTTGAATTCTATGTAAAGATTTGCAAGACTTCTTTTGCAATTTTTAGTCTCCCGCACTGCTATCAGATCATGCACGAATTGAGGCTCTCCAATTTTATCTGCAGTGAAAAGCAAAGTGCTAAACTCCATGAACACACCAAAAGAACAACGCAAAGTGGAGTCTGAATCTGCTTCGCGAGCAAGGTGAAGGCGATAAGAAGCAGCGGATGACCAGCAAGAAGATGGCGCGGCAATGTATACGAATGGACGGGCCTGGACCAGGGTTCGACTTGACGGTGGGGATGCCGGGGATATCCCCTCTCTGCTTAGTGAAATCTTATCCCTGCCGAGGATAAGCTTTATCCCCGGCACTGTGAATTTTCACTAAAAATGCACCTAATAAAATACGTTTGCCTGTCTTTCCATGCTATTTCTTATCCTTCGCGGCAAAATTGGAAGGATTAAATTCTGTGACGATATGACTAGAAAACCCATTGATGCTGACGATTATGTCATAGACAGGCATGTTAAATTAGTTTAACCATCTCCTATTTCCTGCGTCGAAATTTAGTGTATCTTTGTTGATACGTCGAGAAAATGGGCGAAGAGGTGTGCATGTGTATGTAATTTTGCTTTAATTATTGTTGGTATTCACATTTAGATTGTCAGTTGACAATTTCAAAACATGAGCTCATTATTTGACATTTACTGTGAATTACTAATATTATTTTTAGTGAAAGCTTCTCAAGGAAATTTCGATTCGTCTTTGAATTGTAGGATCAGTCCGAGTGCCTTCATCAATTCCGGAATTGGAAAGATGGCAAGGGGAATCAGGAGTTCCCTGGCATATTGAATGATCTGAAAGACAGACTAACAACCTTTGCTATTTCCTCTGCGGAATGTGAACGAGGTTTTTCCGCAGCAAACCGAATTCACTCCAGAGAACGGAACAGATTTACACAAGAATCAACTGAGTTATTACTGAATCACTGAATTATTTAACTATTGCTGAATCAACGATACCATGCTCTGCAGAGCGCTAATCTTTCTGAGCTGCAATGGTCCAAGAATGGAGGAATTCGATAGTCCGAAGTACGCAGAAATGTGGATCCGAGAAGGACATCATTCAGCCCTCTATAAACAAACTGCCAAAGCCTCAGACTTGACGGACAATGTGAAATCCACGTGTAGCTTGTTTTTATAAGTGAATATAATGCTCACGATTAGAAGTAAAGTCTGTTTAATAAGTAATTCACTCATGTACGGGATTAACTGGGGGAGAGAGAGTTAACTTTCTCATCCCGTGCGACTGACAAGTTGATTTTTCGTCCCGGCAGTTTACATGGGAGATATCCTTTCACTACCACACAAAATGAAAAGTATTTTGTTGAGCTCAACTCCCTCTGAAGCTCATCTGATGCGGCCTGAGTTGGCAAAAATTTACGAGATAGGGGTTTTGCATTTTTATGAGACTCAAATTTTTTTCTCAACTTGGGTTCAGCATCACTTTTCAGAATATGATGAAGAGAATCGTCTTATTGATGCAGAAAAATTATTTGAAGTCTAGACATTCAACCATGAGTAGGGATATATTAGGTAGAGTGTCGACTGAAACTGAGATTACGTTCCCGTGGTCCAAAAAATTATTTGATCACTTTTGAAAAAAGTCAAATTTTGCCAATTTATATACTACCGAGATGACTCTCCTATATAAGCAGTATGAAGCAAGTTGGATATCAAAAGGAATGAATATTTGCTAAAAAGCATCGTAACTAAGGAGAAATTAAGGTGATTGTCAAGGAAACTTCATGAATTGTACTATAATGAAAGTCTTCATGAAAAAGTCGCGATATTATTCCTGCATTCTTGGCTGAAATTTCAAGTTTTTAATTCAATTGTCACCGGCATGATTTTATGATTCACTAAATTCATGTTTCATTTCTTGAATCTGAATGGTACGTGATGTGGACCGATTTACATCTTTCTAATGCTGTAATGACACGGACAATCTGCAAAATACCATCATTCCTTCTGCATTACTATCATAATCACTCAATTCCGTGGCAATTTCCTCAAAACTGCAAAAATTTGCATATCTCACATTTGGTAAAAACTACCAACTATATCCCCCTCGAGTTCATTTAATAAAATCGAAAGTGCATACATATTGGGGATTTAATAAATGCGGAGTTACCACTCAACCTATTATCAAACTCCCTTCCTATCTCCACTATGTTGAACTATGCGTTCTACATTTTCTAATGTAGAACGGAATTTCTATGAATCAAAATACATGTAATCCAATGGGCTAGCGTGCTACATTTTTTTACCCTACAATGCACCCAAATTGCAAGTAAGCTTAGATGATATCTTGGGTATAGATAATAAGGATACACCTCATGCAAATGCCAGTTAAATATCGGTTCACTTGAAATTCAAATGAAGGAAATGCACATAGAAGTAGATAATAGTACTTTCTATGGTATTGTTAATTTCTATGGAAATGCATGACATCAATATTGGATAGGCTATCTACTAGGACTTTGGATGCCATGGAAAGCCAACCACGTTTGTGTTCTTAGCAGATTGTCTATATCGTCACTGGTCCATAGAGTTCATTGACATTTCTTGATCGTTTGATAATAGTGATATAACTACTCCATCTGTACTACCATAGAAAGATGTAGCACTCGGCTTCGCCTCGTGCTACATTTTCTGTGGTAGTACAGATGTCGTAGTTATATCACTATAATATACCTACTCTATGCATTCAACTTCTTCAAACAGATGGATGGACCTGTTGCAGTATCTGAACATTGATATAATCTCATTCCCGATGAACATGCATCAGCACATCTGTCACTTGTAGGGTGTTTTGAACTGATGCTCGGGTGAATGTATCTGTTCTCTATAGGACCAAAGAACTTATATTCTCCGCCTTTCCATCTGATACCAATCCATGCACAGATACCACCCACTTTCAAGTATCTCTTCATCAATTTGAATTCTTCCTCATCCTTGAAAGTTATCAGAGAGGACTTTCGTCGTCGACATTCCGCTTCTGCATCCGGCCATGTTAAATATTTACTATTGATGTGAATGCACCCAAATGACGGAACCCATGTCCAAGGTGATGGGCACAAGAGGTCGATTGTATTCATCAATGTCTTTCTTATCAAAGGTTTAATGTTAATGATTTCTCTCCTTGACTTGCTCGTATCTTTCTTAATGTCCACCACTTGATTGTTGATTTGTATTAATTTCTGCATCGACTTGCTGTCATCGGCCGTCACTCCATTCGCGAACTTCAATAACATGGTCCTCATTTCACTGCGCAGATCATCCATTTGCTTTTTGAAATCACTTCTTTCTTTGTTTGACTCAGTCTTCACATTTGCTACTTCTTGACGGAGATCGTTCATCTGTTTTGCTATTTCTCCTGTAAACTTCAACAATTTCATCATCCCAATGTTCATGTTCGATATTTCTCTTCGAAGATGGTCAAACTTATTGTCACTGTCTCTCGATTCCTCCTTTCTTTCCGCCTCAAATCTCGCTAACATTTCTCGCTCCTTGTCAGTTCTTTGAGGGTCCACGATTTGCTGTGTTTTCTTCATCATTCGACGTACTGCATCTTGTACATCTCCCACAACATTCTCTCCATCTGAAGGGCCGAGGATGGACACATAAATGACGATGATGGCTAAGAAGTCAATGAAATTCATTTCCTAGGATAAACCGCTGCTGTCAATGTCTGTGTCGTCGCAATTGATAATTCAAGGTTTGTAAATGACTTAAATACATTTCCGTTATCTCCGTCGTCGTACTGAAATGAACTGTGTGATCAAATGATGTAGATACATTGATGACCTTATAAATATGTGAAGTGGCTTTCATGTGGTTGTTTATCGAAGTTTCATAAAACATACGGAGTTTGTTTGATTATTGTTGGACATTGAGTTGAACTTTCATATCTATGTGTGAGTTAGCAGTGTTGGAGCCATAGAGTAAATATATTAGGTAGAGTGGTAGCTCCGCATTTATTAAATCCCCAATGTGTATACACTTTCGAATTTTATTAAATGAACTCAAGGGGGATATAGTTGGTAATTATTGCCAAATGTGAGATATGCGAATTACCACGGATACAGTGATCAAGTTCGTAATGCAGAAGGAATGATGGCAGTTTACAGATTCTCAGTGTCATGACAGCCTTGGAGATTTAATGTTTGTAAATAAGCAACTGGATGACATGCTATTGGCTTCATGCTCAACCTCAAGAGTATTTTCAAGCGTGATCATATCACAAGCAACTTGCCACTGGCACAGCAAAATCACATAATCAAAGACAATGATTTCAATTAACTTTGAAAGATGTAAATGGGTCCACATCACTATTCAGGTTCTGGAAATGAAACATGAATTTAGTGAATCATAAAATCATGCCGGTAAAAATTGAATTGAAAACTTGAAATTCCAGCCAAGAAAACACGAATAAGATCTCGACTTTTTCATGAAGACTTCCATTGTAATACGGATCATGAAATTCCCTTGATGATAAGCTTGATTTCCGCTTAGTGTTGTGTGCCGCTATGCAAGATATCTATGAACCTTGCAGAGAGACAAATTTTCTATTGTTGAATAGACAATGCTCTTTGACTCAGCAGGTTTTGTTATTGTTAATGACATGAATGACAACGATATCTATGAATGCATGCCTCTTATTGACTGACACCAATGTGAGAGTTTTGTTGTAAGGTCAGACAACCTTTCACATGACAGCACAGTTAGCTCAAGTGACTCGCTCTCAGCATTGTGTTTGTCATATAAAAACCATTGTTGCAATTTAATAAACACACAAGCTCTTGTCTCAATGCGTCTGGTTTTGCGTTACGTAGCGGGATCATAGGAAATTTGTTACGGTTACCTAACGCTCACTAGATAACGACACAAGACACAACATGGCGTCGCAGCTATTTGAACCCTTTCTTTTTGAGAATCCTCAAGACTGGTTCACGAGATTAGAAGAAGCACACGCACTTGTCGAAGCGTCAACTGGGAAGACAATTGACGAAAAGACGTACCTGCTTGCAACGATGGGCTATAAGGCGTCTAGTCTCCTCGCTGACTTGCTCGCGCCTGTCTCGGTCATGAATGCATCTGTAACCTATGCCTCAGCCAAGAACACGCTTTTGACACACCTGAGAAGTCAGCATCTGGAGATAGCAGAAGGTTCAAACTTCCATGCTGCTGTCCAGGGTCCTCAAGAGTCCTCAGCCAATTTTTATAGAAGTTGTCTGAGTTTTGCAACTTCGGATCGTCTCTGGAATCAATGCTTCGGGATGGTCTGGTTCTTGGGTGCCGCAGATTGGTCCTCTGACATTGAAAGTGGTCCAAGATATCTTGTCGGTGTACGAGGCTATCGAAGTAGCCAAGGGAGGAGCGTTGGCTGATACCGGAGAAGTCCACTTGATCAATAGCCAATTCGTCAAGTCGATAGGTCCAGCTCGTCAGAAGGCTGGCACAAGAAGCTGCAACCGATGTGGAAGACAAACTTGCAAGTCCTCAACATGTCCGGCAATGGGTAAAACATGTTCAAATTGTGGCAAGATGAACCATTTTCGAGTAGTTTGTCGTTCCAAGTCAAGCCAGTCCTCAATCAACTTCTCAGAATCGTTGATGCATGTCGATGTGGTGCCCACACACAGTACCAAGACAAGGATCGTGATTCGCCTGAACGACTATCCAAGCCTAATGGAGATTGACACTGGTGCTGCCGCTTCCCATATCGACCAAGATGTGGAGAGCCATGGGGAGTCCGACCCTCACAGTTTGCAATCGCATGTTCTCTACCTACGACGGGCACAGAATGAAGCCGCGGGGTGATCTGGTCGATTGCCGGATGCAAACAGACGATGTTTCCCTCCACGCAAGTATCACGGTGGTCGAGTCAACAAAGCAGTACGGTCTGCATTGGTCGTGATGTCCTGGACAATTTCGTGAAGAAGCCAATCGTAACGAACAATGTCGATGAGATGAGGCTCCCGATGATGAAGGTCGAGCCGGTATCCATCGAGATCGCTGATGAATCCAAGCTTCGTTTTTGCAAGGCAAGGCCCGTGCCATTACCGATGGTGGATCAAGTGAACGCAGAGTTGCGGCGACTGCAAGACAAAGCAATTATCAAACCCGTTTCCAGCAGCAAGTACACATTTCCAGTCGTATGGTTGAAGAAACGGGACGGCTCTCTCAGAATGTGTGCCGACTACAAGGTCCACCTCAATCGCAGTATTGTCTCTGACGCCTACCCGATGCCTGCAATGGAGACAATCTTTGCCAATATGTCTGATGCCAAAGCTTTTGCCAAGACCTCTGGATACAAGGTCGCGAGAATTCTGCACCATCAATACCTCCAAGGGCCTTTTCCAAATGATGCGCCTTCCGAAGGGAATGAAGAATTCCTCTGATATTTTCCAACGGGTGATCGAGACAATTCTCAAAGATGTTAGCGGAGTTGTTGCATATCAAGACGACATACTGGTGCACGTGCACTCATCTGACTCGCTGGCGAAGCGCCTGTCAGCCGTGTTCAGTCGCTTGGAGGAGAAAGGAGTGACAGTGAAACAGTCCAAATCCGTTCTCAACACAACAGAAGTCAAATTCCTGGGCCATATGATCTCTTCGACTGGTATCCGGCCCGATCCAGACATCGCCAAGAAGATTCGCTCTTTCAAGCCTCCGAGAAGCCGGTCCGAGATCGAGTCGTTCTTGGGCCTCGTAAATTTCTTCGGGAGAATGATTCCGGCCTACTCGAGGATCGTCCAACCCCTTCATCATCTTCGAAAGAAAGACGTGGAGTTTCTGTGGTCCAATGTTCACCAAGGAGCATTCGATGAAGTCCTTCGAGTTATGGCGAATCCACCCGTCCTCCGCAGCTACGACCTCAATCGACCTGTGACGCTCACCACTGATGCATCGGAGAAGGCGATCGGTGGAGTTTTGACACAGGATGGCAGTTCCGTCATCTTTGTGTCCCGCGTCCTGACTGCAGCCGAGCAGCGCTACAGCAACGTTGAGAGAGAGGCGCTGGCGGTCGTGTGGTCGATTCTACGACTGAAGCATATGCTTCTGGGGCGGCACTTCCATCTGATCACGGACCACAAGCCCCTGGAACAGATAACGGATGATCGAGGCTACCCAAGGTCGCGTCCAACAGGTTGACTCGTTGGTCAATCTTGCTTCAAAGGTTCGACTTCACCATCAGACACAAGCCCGGAACCGAGATCACGCATGCTGATGCGTTGACAAGACTGCAGCTGGACAGTGATGACTCTGATAAGGAGGAAATCATCAATAACGTGGAGGACGACATCTCCGAGGATTGGTTGCGTAGTCTGCAGCAAGCGATGTAATTGAACGAGCTTGGTCAATCAATCGTCAAGCGACTTCAATCCGGGAATTGGACGAATCTCCGACCAATCGAGCGACAGTTCCACCATCTCCGAGAGCAGCTGTCTGTTGACGATATCTCCTATACATGAATGGAAAGTGCTACGTGCCAAGAACGCTGAGGAGAGATGTCTTCGACTCCTCGCACCAGCTGCACACAAGGATTCACTCAACCATCAATCGGATCAAGCTGTCGTCATGGTAGCCTTCGCTGCACACGGACGTGCGTCACTGGATCCAGAACTGCCCTATCTGCTGCAAGTTGAGGCCTTCAACCACCAAGCAACTCAATCCTTGGCCATCAAGCGATGTCTTCGAGAGAGTTCACGCGGATTGGTGCCACATACCTGATGTCGGCAACGTGTTGGTGATAGTCGATTCTGCTTCTGGGTGGATTGAATGCAGCCTACCTCAAGCGAGAACGACCAGCAACGTCATCGACACTCTCTCTACCGTGTTCTGCAGATTCGGAGTTCCGAAGGTGCCCGTAACTGACAACGCAGCTGAATTCACCCCAAAAGAACTGAACGAGTACTGCAAGACGAACGGAATCTCCAAGGTGGAAAGTCCTCCATACCATCCCGAATCCAATGGAGTGGCGGAGCGTGGGGTGCAGACCGTGAAGAATGATATGAAAGCATGGAGACTCGAAGTCAGCCAGTACGTTCCATTCAAGGAGTATCTCGAGCGGCTCCTTCTACACCACCGAGCCTGTTTCCAGTGGCCAGATGGACGAACACCCGCGGAGATTGTTTATGGTAGAAAGCTGCGAGTCCCGCTGTCAAGGAACTTCCTATTTTCTCAGCCAGTGGCCTGCAGAAGTCGCGAAGGGAAGTTTCGGGAGGCCGTTTTCCTTTTGGAAAGAGGATCCAACACCTCCTGGGTACTGGATGCACAGGACAATCGACTCCGACTGGCTCACCAGGATCAGCTATCCCGCCAGCCATCAGCATCTACTCCCGAAAGAACAGCAGAGCTTCCCGTGCCACAACTTTCTCCAATATCCGAGGATCCAGACTCGACACTTCCAATGGTAGAATCTCCGAGCGAGCGCAGATCTGCTTCACAGCCAAGATCTCCACCATCTCAACTCAAATCCTCACCTCGAAGGCCCAGAGTTCGCAAGAAGAAAGTCATCACCGACTATAGGAGGATGTTGTGTGCCGCTATGCAAGATATCTATGAACCTTGCAGAGAGACAAATTTTCTATTGTTGACTAGACAATGCTCATTGACTCAACAGGTTTTGTTATTGTTAATGACATGAATGTCTCTGCTAAGCTTTAGATTGATTTGAATATTTCAACTTTGGCTTCCAGAAGAATTTATTTGCTTCCGGTTTCGATGGTTTCGTTTTGAAAAAGTTTGAAAGTTTTGATTTTTTTGATAGGCCCTATAATTTGAGCGCTTCCACTACCGAGGCAGCTGCGTACCAATAAATTGGGTCTAAAACTCTTGATTTCATCATTATTTCGATTAAAGCGATCGTATAGCAATACGATTTCCGTACGCGGATTTTTGCATATTCCTTTGCCACAAGTGGCTTGTACTAAATTGCTAGCATTTCTAATTATCGCACAGACAGCGTTTGGGATAACCTGAATCTTGCTTTACAATAGGAGTATAATTTCATGCAATGTGAAAGATCTGGATCAAAAATAATGTGCTTCATTTTGGAGTTTGCTAATTGTTAGCTTGAAAGTTAAGCTTTATTATGCAGTGCTGATCATCATAGTGATACAAATTCTTCATGTGTCGATGAACACGTTAAGTATAAGAACACAGTCCACTCAGCATTCATGAGCGACAATATTGGAAGATATAAAGACTGTAAACTCGTGAGATATTTGGACACTAAGGATATCTGTGATGAGTAAAAGAATATCTATGATAGCTTCAAACTTCTGGCGCATTGTCCGATATCTTCGTTGAGGATACACATCCTCCATTTCTAGTTCAGATGGTTCAGATAGTTCCAAATCGATTTCAGATCTGCCCAAATGAATTTCAGATATGGTCCAGATGAATTGGAGATCTCCAGTTGAATTAAAGATCTTTTCAAAGTTGAGCTTGTGACAGATATCTGAAATCCATCTAATGCCTGAAATTCATTTGGAAAGATCTGAAATAGACGGAAAAGGTGCAGTTGGTTCCGAAAGTTAACATACAGGGATGATAGAGAAGTTTTTGGTCTTTGAATATTACATAGTCCTTTCAAACGACTATAACAAGTCTCCAAAACAAAGGAAAAAACGTCAATCACCGAAAAATAAATTTCAAAATTTTCCATTTGCATCACTACTGCTAAGTAATTATTACTTCTCAATTACCTGGCTAAAAATGTAGTTTAATAGGATTGCAAATTGCTCATCAGAAAATGTAAATGATTGTAATTACTAATTGCATGTAATTGCAACTATATGTACAATCACATTCTAGCGCCGATTATGCGGCACGAACATTTACATACGTGGTCGTCCGATAGCCTACTTGAGTTTCAATCGTAAAACCGAAATCGGCACCATTCAGCATGTGTTTGATTTCTAAAGAATTGGTGATATGTAATGCCAACAAAATTGGCACTTTGTCATGCTATAGCTTAGAAGTTCTGGTGACTTCGTTGACGCAGGAAACAGTTAATTATCAGCAGTGAAAATATTGCTCTGTGCAGATGCACTAAACTGCATTGATAAATGCAAATGCAGTCCAGATTTGTGTTGTTCATTCAATTTCAATTGCAAATCGGACTGCGTAATAGCAAATAGGACCATGGACTACTGCACAGTAAATGGTACTTTGTCTGTAATTAATTACATGTTTTCTGAGTAATTGGAACAATCTGATTACTCGTAATAAAGAATTCGAGATATCGGTATTTGGAAAATATTGATCCGAGATCATGAGATTGAGAGGCGAGATCGAAACTAAATTCATTGTGTTGATTGAACGTTCTCTAATATTTATAAGGTTCCTCTGAACTGCCTTTTAAATGACTGATCACTAAATGTTAGCTGTGTTGAACATGAACCTTCACTCAAAGTCAATAAATGTGTCAACTGAACGCTACATTTAAATAATTATTTCATTCCTTCAGAAGGTCATATGATCATCATTTGCAGACTGTCATGAATTGATTTTTCGATAATTTATATGTCATTACAGCATGTTGATCACTAAATAATATTGGTATAGGCAATTAATTCTGTGCCAAATTATGAATATCCAGCATGACAAATATTCCGGCATTGGCATCGAGAATTTGATGTACAAAAAGAACAGATAGTCGGCCTTATGAGAGATAGATTAAATTTCATGAATAGTTAGACACCAATTGGTCCATTTATAACAAGTCTAGTTCCTTATTTCATTTTCTTCATGGAGTAGTTCCAGGTGAGACGTTGTAGGTCGATTCTAGCAAGTTCAGTACCCATACTGTAGTTTCCGATGTATTTTATTTTCCTTTTTTTCTTCAAAGTTCATTACAAATTTATTCATTACAGTTATATTTTGTACAGTAGGCTTAGTCTTAGTTTATTTTATGTAGCTGTAACTGAGATTCCTAGAGGATGATGATTTTCATTTAATTATGAAAGCCTCAAGAGCACTAACTTCTCATCATATCTGCGCGAATTCATAGAGCTTCTGCGTCAACTGACTAAGCATGTTTGCGTGGAAGACTGTACATGTAGGCTATTGGTGAATTCAATCCATTTTTAGGCGCTCGAGATCTCGGGATTACAGTGCCGAGATCTCGACTAGATTCGAGATTAATTTCTTTGAAACACATACACATAACAAATGAGAGATCCTCACTAGGTAACAAGTCACGCTCAATTACGCGTAATTTACGAGTAAACCACGGTAATTACACATGTTATGAAATATCTGCAAGAATGCTAACGGCTTTTCTGTTTTCTTTTCATGACATCGGTGACAGTTGCCAGAAGGAGAAGATCAGTGACGTGAACTTTTTTGTAACGCTCAAGAGCTGTTGTACCTGTTTTATTATGTTTCGTTTTTTATTATATTTAATAATATGAAGGTATGTGTGCTTAGCGTTTTCCTCCCTATTGGAGTTTTCACCGCCTAGCACGCATGTAGAGATGGATTGCATCTCATTAGATATCTGCGCTGGCTTTACAGAGGTTCTAAGTTGGTTTGAGCTATGTTTTGTGAAATTCTATGATTAGTAAGAGAGGGGTACAGTATGTAGTGACGGGAGAGCTTTTGAACGGTTTTGAAAGTTGCCGGCGACTAGGAGTGATGGTATATAAGGGAAGGTTTTGAATTTGGACGGGGTCGACGGCTGAAGATCTACCGAGGGGCGACGTGGCTAGCAGCAGGTTTACATCTACGGGTGGAGTGCTACCAACTAAGAGTCGGTGACAAGGTAAGATCAGGGCTAGTTAGACCAAAGCGTGTAGTCACTGACAGTAAAGTAAGCTTCAGGGACGGTAAGATCTGGGTCTAGTCGCTGATTAACTCTGTTAAGTGTTTTTGGGGAGTAAAGCTTGGGAAAGCAACTTCTGTAAAGTCAACTCACATTAGCAAGAGCTTATTAACATCCAAAAGCCTGAAAGACTAAAAGAGAAAGAATAATATCAAGTTTGAAAGTAAAGGAATAAAGTTTTATTCGAAGAGATTACGACTTCTGTAATTTGGCCTTTTAACAGGGATAGAGTGGTAAAATTTGTAGCAACACATGACCCTAATCATTCATAGTTACGCGTGAACCACGATCAAATTAATAACTGTTTCATCACACACATAATCATCAAAAACAAATGAACTAAGATGCTGTTGAACTACTAACATTATGGATTTCATTTCCAATCATAATGTCATGCGCAAAGATTCATGAATGGGGCGAAAAGTAGTCCAAACCACATATATACGAAGCTATTCATTCATGAGGATAGCATAGTGAGAAAGACAGAAATTAATTGAATTTTTTTGTTATACATGAACAATACAAGTTAACTTGGCATTCCCTTACTTTTGAGTTATTTTCAATAAGCCACGGCATATTTTTACAATCATCTGAAAGGTAATGAATGAAATGTTCTTGAAGGTGCACAATGTTGGATGACCATGCCTCTGAACTGCCTTTTAAATGACCGTAACCGAGTCATCCATGAATAGCTGCGTTGACATAGCCTAGATAAATAATAAATCGCTAACTCTTCCGCATTCATCCATTGGCTCCACAGTTTTTTGGATTTGCGTCGGAATTCTGTCCGTGTCGAAGGTTGTCTTAGTGAACCTTATGCAGTATCATCCGGTGTGGTTCAGGGATCCAAGATTGGTCCATTTTTGTTTAATTTCTTTGTTGGAGATTTGATGCCTGCTTGCCAGGAAACAAAGTTGGTCAAATATCCTGATGATGTGTATATGATAATTCCACTGTTGCGAGGCAACAATCCCTGTGGGAACGCATCTTGCTCATATCAGCAGATTATCTGGCGAGGTAGCGATTTGGTGGATAATTTTTTTGAAGGTTCATTTTCGTGTAAAAACTATCTCCGCATGTGAAAATGGTCATCATTTATCCAAAAACATGTGTAAAATTAAAAAACGACAGGTGGCGAAAAAGTTGCTATAATTAGTTGGTAGATATTTGTTTACTAATGCGAGCTTTTTTTTCGCCAACCGGCGAAATCGTGGATATTGTAGCAACTAATTAGTGGTAAGTAGTAATGTTCGTATATTACCTTCACATGAAAATATATTGTATACTCAGTCTGATCTGATAAAAAGGGATCTTTTTTTAATTCACGAAGGCTTAAACTAAAAAAAGTATTTGTCTTCCATAAATGTCGCAGTAAATACTATGATATTGTTCAAATATTTGTCATTGTTGTAAATTATTGAATGTCAAGAGATGTTATGAAAATTGATATATGCGGATTCTCTATATTCTTATCATTATCAAAGAATGATAGTCTGCACTTATATCTTAGATAGATTAGCCATATGTGAGGGATAGTGAGGAGGTGAGGGAGAGAATAGAGCCTCGGCTGTAGAGGCGGATTACTAAAGAAAACAAGAGAGAAACTCAAAAGTAAAAGGTGACATATAGAGCGCGAATTGTCGCCGGCGAACTTCGCCAGCGAATATCCCGCAAATATGACTGAACTTTAGCATGATATTCTGCAGCTGACATTCGCCAGTTTTTCGCAAGATTCGTTCCCACAGGGATCCTACCGAAATTATCACTCGTGAAGTTGAGCATATAAAGGATTGGTGCTCCAAGAACAATCTCCATATAAACTCAATTAAGTGTAAGATCATGTTCACTCAAAGACGCTCTACTCCGAGAATTGATATCTTTCCTCATTTTCAAATCGTGAATTCATTAAGCATTCTTGGTGTCACTATCGATAATGACTTCAGATCCCACGTCACTGCAATTAAGAAGAAAGCAGCCTCACGTCTTCATGTTTTACGCAGTCTTTCTTACTTCTCGACATGCGATGAGCTTCATCTTGTGTATAATTCGTATGTACGCTCTCTCTTCGAATATGCGTGTCCGTGTTTCGTTGGGATCAATGATCATTGGGCTGAAGCGATGCAAATAATGGACAAACGAGCACACAAGATCATCTTCAGCAACTCGAGTGGACAATGCTACTGCTCCTCTGACAATATCGCCAAGCGTCGTATTTGTCTCAGTTGTCGTCTGTTCAAGAATATTTGCAAAAATCCTCAACATATTCTGTTCAAGTTCGTGCCAAGTACTTTACTCAGAACTTCTAAATTTTACAGTTACTTTTCTCGTACTATTGTTCGATACAATTCATTTTTCCCTTTTATAATACGTTATGCTAACCGTTGATTTTCCTTTGTGTGTGAACAACTGAAACTGTAAAGCTTGGTTTTCATTCCTTATCAAATATAGCACTACTACTACTACTACTACTACTACTACTACTACTACTACTACTACTACTACTACTACTACTACTGCTACTACTAGATGTTGAACAGTTTTTCCAAGTCAATAAATATGTCAGCTCGGCGTTGAGTTTAAATATTTCCATTTGAAGGCTTATTAATTGCTCTTACACATTATTTATGCTAACAACCATGATCATTGATCTTCATTTTCTGACATAAATTGATCTTTATATAGACCTATTTGATTTTTTCGAAAGCTTACATTATAGAAGATGACCGTCAGGTGCGACTGAAATGCCACGCGCTCACTCGCTTCATTTACTAATCATCCTTTATTAAAACAGAGTTTACATGTACATGTAATTAAAAAATGCTGATGAATAAATAGCATTTGTATAGGCAGTGCGTGCGCCAAAATTTCAGACAAATATTTCAGCATTGGCAGACAGAATTTGATTTGACACATAAAAAGAGCAGATGGTACAGTGAAAGATGAAGAATCATGGCCTCAGTAATCGGTCGACGGGCTACGACAGTCGAATGGCCACGCCACAGAATTAGACAGGTCGTTTCTTCTTCTGTTGACTAGAAAGGAAACATTGGAAAATGTAACGTTAATGAAATGGCACAATCTACTGACATAATACCATAGCAATTGAACAATGAGCAGCCTGTTCAATATCAAGGACGCCAAATTGTGTTAAGTTTCAGTGACTGTTATCAACCGGATCACACAGCAAAGAGACACAGTCGATGTCAAGTTCTACAGAGAAGTTTGTGAACTAATTTTCGTGCGCCTGCTAACTTTTTTGATAATGATCGGAAGGGCCAACATGATCGAGAAAACTTTTACGCAATGATCTGAATTGTTCGAATCTGAAGGGATCGCCGCGATCGGAGCATTTTGAAGGAATCCACAACAATCCGCAAGTGACGCACGAGTATTTTTCCTATCTTTGCAAGGTATTAAAAATTTCTTTTTGCCCACTTAATAAGTTCCTGCATGTACCATCTGTTTGAATCAGTTTGCACTTCTAGCAAAGTGATACGGTTAAACAATCTAATTCTGTGGGCCACGCAATAAAACGAGAAAAGACTATAAGTAAAACCGAAGTGTGGCATCATTAGTGTTTGAGTTTTACACAAGTGGATTGATGATGACTAATCACAAATGGATTGAAAAGGATTGATGACAACTTAGTAGCCTACCCAGGGTACGAGCAAATTCAGCACCGATGATCTTTCGTCATGCTAACTTGGTAATCCAGGTAACTTTGTTGCGGCAGGATAAAATTCTCAGCTGCAGGTATTTTGTTCTGCAACCTACATGTATGCACTTAATTGTATTAATGAATACCAAATGTTGTCCAGATTCATGTTGTAGTTGTAGTTGAAATTACAGTAATTGCAGTTAGGTCGACAAATTTGAACTCGAAATTGAGAAGCGAGATCGCGAGATTGTCTTCACGAAGAAAGTAACTTGGCCGCTTTATAAAAGTATGAATTCGGAATCTATGTTTTATAATAGGTATAACAAATACAATGTCGTAATGTCATGCGTCAATTTTTAAATGCCATCCATTAGGCAGATTGCCGCGTCGAAACCTTTTCTCCGCTTTCGAGGAGGAGTATTCACTATGAAGCAGGGATGCAGGGACTCCGGCTTTTGATAGGACTCCGACTCCGGGTGGTCAGCATGAAAAGCCTAGTTTTTTAAAAAAACTGGTAACCTACATCATAGATCATTATAGGCTTACCTGAACTTATCTTTAGTGATCATTGCTGTATCAATGAAAGCTTATCAAATGTCACTTTAAGTTGGATGCATACGACTCGGCTCCTCCCATCTTGTTGATGTGTGCTTCACACGGTTTTTCTCCAGTCTCTACCAGGCAGGAAAATCCCTCATCCTTCTTCAAAAAGAATGAGTGCACTTTCGATTTTAATATGCGCTTTGGAGGAGCCATCATACACGATCACGAATAGCGTGAGGGCAAGAGGTAATGTTCCCAAACAAACTAGTATTTCATTTTTGTCTCTGATGTTACCTTTGTCGCGTGGGTGTGGTCGAGGGTAGGAAGGCTTGTCTTCTCTACTAAATCATTGAGTGAAAAGACAATCCTTTTTCACTATCACGGTTCATTCCCTCAACTATTACAAGCTTTGCATGCAGCAGTGTCTCTGTACTTTTGTTTGACGGAGAAAGTTGACATCAAGACAGTGACAGCTATGCACGCGGATAAATAAATTGTTTGTATTATACTTTGGGTCTAGTTATAGGCCGGAGTCCGGAGTCCTGTAATTTGATCGGACTCCGACTCCACATCCCTGCTACGAAGTTATCAGCAGATGCATGATGCAAACCGTCGGTAGCACCACCTGTGGCAGCACCTCCCGTCATTGTATTTACAAGAAAAATACCACCATTCATTACAAACAAAGCTTCTGTGATTGCTAAAAGCCTCGTACAGATGCAGTATAGCAGGGCTCAGGTAGTCAATGTTTGTATGCTTACTCCCGAAACACTGGAGTGGAGCTTTACACTCCGATACAAATACACTGATTGCCGATGAATGGCAAATTTGAAACCTTTTTGGAGTTGTAAATCCGCTGATTCTCTTGCAATTACAAAATATCCCTCTAAGTTCAGTAAAACACATTTGAATTTTAAATAAAAGTCATAGCTGCATTATGTATTCGGCCTATTAGTGAACTAAAATTTAAAAACTTTCTTTAGCAATTCAACTCTAACTTTACTATCACCCTCATTACATGTATTTCATAAAGCATGACTGATTCACAGGCTTCCCGTTGAGTATTGGGACTCCCATTGGAATTGGGCCATCAAAAATTAAACAAGTTAGCACAACCAGGTCTTGTCCACGAAAGAAAGGACATGCAAGCAAAAATTAAGAAAATCTGTGAGCATATGTTTCACCTTAGCCCATTATAGACGGAATTTATTCTTTATTACTGAAAGGTGCTTCAATTGATAATTAAGAGGTGTGTTTTGGAAGCACGATGCTAAAATAATGCAGTGACATCCATAGAACACTATAGGCCTAATTTTTTCTTCAGATCTACACCTTATTAAGTAATAAGCCTAAAATGATTTTGTGGTTTTTGTTTTCCTCTTTCAATTCCATCCTCGAAATCAAGTTTACACTCATTTTGAAACTTGTGATTCAGATTATCGCACATCGTTTATTTCTTTCTGATCTACTGACGTGAATGCATGTAATTGTGAAACTACCAGGACAACGAAAAAAATTCAGCAAAATTTGCAAAAGGAATGATAATTTAAAAATAAAGAGGAAATAAAGGATGAAGTGAGAAAAAATGAGAAATGAAGGATGATTTTTGGAAAAGCGGAATATAAAGAAACTCTTGGTACCACGTTCGGATTTAGAAATAGGCATTGAAGCCTTATATTAAATTGAAAATTTTTGGAATGTTTCTTAGAGAAGATTAAGTGGGAGTCAACGTAAACCTAATTTTAATTGAAGTCGTCAGTAGAGCTGTGAAATTTGATTTTGCGCATCAGAATTGTTTTGTCAAAAACGTCGGCGTCCGGACCTTTACTCTCGTGGACAAGCCCAGCAGAGACCCCACATTATTTTGAAGAAACTGACCAACTAACAATATTCCTCAACTGAAAGAGGCAGCAAAAAGAATTCCATCAATCCCTGGATCCAGCGCGGATTTAGACAATAATTAGTGAAACTGGAATAATAATTTTCCCTAAGCGTAGACGCATATATGTCCAGACCTAGTATGAGCTCTGGTGTATCTCCGATATCAGTAACGAGTACAAAATCCGTTGAAATCTCTGTTGATTTCGGGAAATGTAGACCGTACAATTTCTGTGGAGGCAGTGAAAAGGGTTCTCGATTACGAGGACGAGTAGGCCAACCATGCATATGTCCAAGTTCGAACAAGTTCTGTAGAGATTTTTGTAATCAATCATTTGTTTAACCCTCAGAGACTTGAGCTTTTCCACACCCCCGGAGACCTGAGGGGGAGTCCAGTGGACCCCTTTAACATATTCTTAGTTTACCTGCTTAAATCGATATCAAAACATTAGAAAAGTTGATTTTAAGTAAAACAATGATGTTTGCGTGTAGCAGGTCGGTATAACGAATCCCTTGAGTGACTTTCAGCCTTCTCAGTAAACACGTGCGAAAATATGGTGTTTTTGTAAGTCAACCACATTTAGTAAAGCATCATTTGTAATAGTAGGCGGCTTTACGATATTTTGCGTCACCATAAAGCCTCAGATAGTGTGATTTTGATGAAATTGATTTAATTCATTAGCAGCTTAATCCTTTCCATTTGTACATTCCTTCAAATTTATCCAAAGCTATCAAGAAATAGATCTAAAAGAGTCAATAATTGCTTGTGACTTCTAGAACCAAAAACAGCTGTAGAGATCTCAAAAACTTATCATTACTGCTGTTGAAAAGTTTGTCATCAATCAGTTTTTGGTGCTCAACTATGAATATAATGATAGCTTTCATTTCGGACATCGATTTATGTCGAATTGTTCATATAGGCCAACCAGTCACGCGAGATCATGTGCGAAAGCAAAATATTCACATTTTGCGATCTTCCAACACATTGCACATCTACGAACATGATGCAACAATGAATAAATTACTTTCACTCTTTATACACCATCGTGGACATGTTCGAAATCATTTTTCATCTAATTACAAAAATTTAGTGATGGAATTTCTACACCCTCTGAGACCTGAGGGGGGTCCAGTGGACCCCCTTGGCCTATCTGGCATACTTCTACTGATTCAATTGAAATGAAATAACACATGCAGATTCACTGTCAGAAATGATGATTTTGCATGGGCTTGAGTGGTTGACATATCGTCAGCGTAAAAAATGAAATAGAAAAGTTTGGCTCCGGGGTCCACTGGACCCCTCTTCAGGTCTCTGAGGATTAAAGGATTTATTGATTGATTCATGCTACCAATGTCATCCTCAGTAAATAAAGAATTTATTATTATTAAGGATGTTGCAATGCTTTAAGGTTCCTAAATCGTTGCACAGCCCAAAAATTCCTACATATTTTGTATAGACTATTTTCATCAAATTGAATTGCAAACTGATAACTAATTTCTAAACTGATTTACTTGGTCAGCCGAGACACTTGGTTTAGAAAACAGTGTGGTTTGCTCTAATAAATGAAGTAATGAGTGATGGTTTGTTTTGTTATTTTGAGATAACATGTTGACCCTCTTATCACTCACTGTCGTGTCATCATTGATGAGCTGCTCTTGTCGATCCAGTTATCGGACGCAAGCGTCAGCATTCCTCGGCGTGAAGAGAATGTTCTTGTTTATTGTCAACAGGTGCAGACGAGACAAGCCCTTCCTCCGATCTGAGATTAAAAATCGTCTGATCTCAAGTGAGGGAAATGATGACTCAACCAATGACTGAGCATGGGAAATCAGTTACACATTTGAAGCTTGCCAGTGAAAGGATGGGCCGATTATTTGATAAAACTTACATATCCTCGGAGCTGATTAGACAAACATTCTTTTAAATCCAAACTTGAAAACTTCAGCATTAATGCAACAAAATATGTTTTTAAAAGTTGTGTGCAGTTGACCGCAGAAAACATTGTTTCATCAAACAAATAGCGCAAAATCAGGTTAAAGTGTTAGCCGAAAGAAATTGTGCCAAATGTTGTCGAAATTCGAAAAAATGAAAACTGATCAAAGGCGTGATTCAATGGTGATAATCTTAATTTTCTATGTGAAACCTCGTCTGTAGGCATCGGTGAAGACAAAGGCTTTTGCAATCATACACATGTCAACAGAGTCACGAATGGTGTTTCCAGTACTTTCGAGTAGACCAAATTTAAGATAGTGCTGACATTCGTGTACTTTGAGAGAACGAACAGGTAGTCTATACGTTTGGTGACATATGAAAGAATTGAAGTTCAGAACAGGAAGAGTTACAGAACAAATTCTACAAACGGCCTATTGATGATGTACGTCTACTTGCTTGAGCTTTTCATAAATCGAAATGCGATGATATAGCAGCTGAGAAGATTATCACTACAAAGTAATCTGGGAGTATAGCATGCAGATCTATCATCAAATGAGCAATTTTAGTAGGTTCATCTTATTCTTTCAAGCACAAACGCATGTAATTTCGTTAACTTTCCGTTATCACCCAAAGTTGCATTTACTCGTAATTATATTTTATTAGACACGTGACATGTAGCAATGCCAATTACATGCAACAGCAGACAAACTATACTCACATGAAGTGAACAATGAATTTAAAAAAAGAAAAATGTAAAAGCGAATTATGAAATAACTTTAGAAATGCAATTCTTCGAAGTATAGGCCTATGGTTTGAAAAAGTCAACTGCTTTCATTCCAATTGAACAAAAGCTTAATATCGCTAAGAACGAATTGCAAAGAAGATTGGTGAGATGCTCTAACATGATTATCCTGATCATTTTTTTCAAACTCACCTTCCACGAATCCCCGGACGTACAAACAAACCCAAAAATCAGTTTTACTTTCAGATACCATTCATATCGGATTCTGTAAACAACCAACTAAAAAGAATATTCAGAGGTGTCAACTTACCTGTCCGTATATCTCACAGGTCTTTTACATTACGAATGGCTTTGAATCAACGCCATCGTCATGATAATATCAAATGTGATCTTAGATCTTGTCAGTTAAATAATAATCTATGTCTCCGTACAAACGTTATTTATCAAATTAAGTGCAATTCATGTTCAAAAATTTATATCGGTAGTACGATTCGATCGTTGCACGTGCGCCTGAAAGAACATCTAACTAGAAAAGTTATCTATATAAAAACAAAAGTGCATTCAAGCACAAACAACTTTGCTCTCCAAAGGATATTTTCCTTTTTGAAATTTCTATCCTAGCTACCGATAATGATAACATCAACCTTCGTCTTCGAGAAGCTAATGGTACATCAAGAAATTGAGACCACCCAGAGATCTTAATAAAAGGGAGGAGTGTGCAATGAGTACACCAAAAGTAAAGCTTGCTTTTCTGATTTCTTTGTATATATTGAATTTTTGTCAACATCTTATTGCATGCTTGTTTGTACTTTATCCCTTTTTTATGTGATCAGGGCCGTCATAACGGTGAAAATTTTGGAAAAATAAAAAAACAGCAGTTTTGGGCTTATTTTATATGATTTTTTGGCTTTCATGA
>CAJQUW010005116.1:0-121896 GCA_907163375.1 Prostheceraeus crozeri | reverse complement strand
CTATCATTCAAATGCAATTCAACCTTGTTAGCACTATTGTGGCAAGGATGATTGCCGTCTCTATTGATCTAACAATGATTGCCGTCTGAAGAATTATAGTGGTTGTCTAAAGTAAGAGAGGTGTGAAAACACTCATCTCAATCCAATTAAGTGGTCAACTAGTTAGGCCCCGTGATGAGCAAATCTTCCTGTCTGCATTTGACAACCCATTGACGCCACAAAGGAGGTGGTAGCAGCAGCTTCGAATGTCTCTGAGTAGGACTGTATCACTGCATTGGGGATGATGCAGTTTCAATCATCAATAGGATTCTGAGAAAACTTCACACCTACTGCCCAGCATTGTGCAATTTTCACCATCCAAGACAGTGCAAGTTTCCTACCAGAATTTCTCGGCCAAATTCAATTGACATCTAATTTGCATGATGGAATGAACGTACACCACGGGGCCACGTGGAAGCAAGTTAGCAAAGGTATGAAAAGGCTCGCGCTTTCTAATCGTTGAATAACTATTAAATGTTTCCCATGAAACGTGTAGACACTGTGTCACATGATCACTTCGAGTCACGCGGCCGAGTCACATGACCGTCGCAACACAGCGACGGTATTTGACCTATCACGATTACCTACAGCTTCAGTTGTAGGAACAGCCAGAGACAAGTTCCTCGGAATCACTTTAGCTTTGTCACTGCCTGAGAGATCAATTCAAAATGAGTCATCGCGCTACTATACTTACGCACGAGCAAGCACGATCACATGTATGCTTGATATGTGGTAATAAAGGTTCAGCGAAGATATCTGACAAACTTCTAGCTATTATTCGCGAAAAGCTTGCTCCGAATTACGACATATCTGACAATTCATTACCCTGCGGACTCTGTTCAACGCACCAAAAGGTACTTTATGAGTTGAAACGTGGGAACGAGACGCGAACATTGAACATGCAAGACCACGTCATTACTACGACTCAGCACGCTACACCAGAGGAACTTGTGATCAAGGGGCGTGCTCAATCTGTTCTGTTGCAAGACAAAATCCAGTTGGACAATTGGGTCGAAAAGTCGGATCAAAACGCGGTAGGCCGTCGAAGGAAGTCTGTCAAAGTGTGACTCCATCAAAGATGCGCGAAATGTTTTGGTCATCTAGGTCGAGGCGTGGAGCATCGGTGCACGCGAACAACGAAAGTTGAGAATACTTTATCGAGATTCTCTCCAAGATCGAAGGAGATTCTATGCAGTAACATCCTTAGAAGCAAAAGCAAGGAAGAAGGTACCTCACGTATATCGTTCGCATCAACCAGTGGAAAACCCGTTCCAGTAACACTCTTCACCAATGACACTGAAGATGACAGAGAGCCCATGTCAACAGAAGAACTTTGTCGCCTGCAACTGGACAACAACTTATCGGGTAGGTGGTAAAATACCACTTTTCATTCTATCTTTTTCTGCATTAAATAAAATTTCTATTTTCGATTTCAGGAAACCAAATCAATTCCGTTGCGTCATCAATTCGAAGATCGCTTGGTAGATCCGCTGTTGAGCCCTACTCTCGAGAGAAGTTGATTCAGATGGGCCTTCGTCGACGCCTATCTTGATGAGACATGAGGACGGGTCAATGTTCCGAATCGTTAGTAGCTCCCGGATGACTTGATCACAATCTTTGGCCATGACAATGGGTCGATGAATCATTTTCAGCTTTCTGTTTGCTCCTCCAGCAACGTATTCGTAGAAAACTCCGTCTGAGATGTGGAAGTGGTCGTCGAATCGCTTCCCCATCAGTAGTAAGTAAAACTCCACTTCTGGACCGCGCAAGATGGCCGCCATCGCTGACGTCCCCCCCCTCTGGAACGACAGAGGTTGTAGTCTGTCGTGGTGTGCCGGCCAGGTTGGTCCACGTTCACAAACTGTTCGCTGACTCCCCCCCCCTCTGCAACGACAGAGTGTGAGACTCGGGTGAGTTGGTCCGACCGCCTGGTTGACGTGGGCGACCGTCCAGGTTGACGTGGGCGACCGTCTAGGTTGACGTGGGCGACCGTCTAGGTTGTCGTGGATGGTGAAATGGCTACCAGATTCGGATTCAGCGTAAAATTCTGCATCTGTGGTGTGATTTCCAGCTCAATCGGCGAGAAAAAATTTTTCTTCAAAATTTTAACAGAGTTAGAATTTGGGACGTTTTGGTGTGTAGCGCCCAAACGAACCATCGGATGAGAAAACGGAGGCCAGATTCGGATTCAGCGTAAAATTCTGCATCGGTATGGTGAATTTGAACGCCATCGGAGAGAAAAAATTTTCGCTGACGTCCCCCCCCTCTGGACAGCTAGCTTCGATTTTGGCTTCCAGTGGACGGATTTTGTCGTGCCATAGCTCGTTTGAAAGCTAAGAGTGAGACAAATTCACTGAAAGAATTGGCTTGTTCCTATCTGTCTTCGTTTAGATGTGAGACGCCATTTAAGATTTTGGGACATTGGCGAAAAACGACAGAGTTAGAATTTGGGACGTTTTGGGCTCGCTCTAGCTTCAAAACGAAGCATCGGATTGGAAAACGGATTTCAGATTTGGAATCAGCGTGAAATTCTCTATCTGTATGGTGAGTTTCATGTCAATCGGAGAGTTTCAAGTCAATCGGAGAGAAAAATTTTCAACATTTTTCGGAAAAACGAAGCATCGGATGGGAAAACGGAGGCCAGATTCGGATTCAGCGTCAAATTCTACATGGAAATGGTGTATTTCCAGCTCAATCGGAGCACTAGAACCGGAGATATACGGGATTTTTAGTGTTTGGATGATGGGTATTACGTCATCAGCTGATCGCCACACACTATATAAGCTGGGAACCGACAGAGACTTGTCATTCAGACGAGAGCGATTGTCAGAGGTAGGTCGTCTCTCTGAGCTCCGATGATAGCTTCGGACATTCCAAATCCCGAGTTTCTGTAAGAAACCGACTTAGAAAATTTCATTGCTGATATCAGCTAAGGCGTCAGACTTAGAGGTTCGCCAGGAGATGGCCTTCATCTCCAGGCCATAAAAGACTCCAAAACTTTAAAGGCTTGTAACTTTGCTTCTACAAGTCCGTTTGACTTGATTCAAAAAAGGTTCGGTCGCTATTGACCTGCCCTAAGTGATAGACTACTTATAAAATTTCATAAGTAGTGCTAAAAAGTTGAAAAATTTAAATTCACTCGTTTTGGAGGTTTTCTGGGGTTTTCGACCCTGCTGAAGTCAATGAAAGCATTTTTAATAATGTCTGAGCCAGTCTTCTCATGCTATAAGCGACTTTTCACTGAAAGCGAGCAAGACACGGAGAGTTTTGCTGTAATATTCCACTGACAGGGTGTTCCTTCGGGACGGCGGACGATGCCGTAGTGATAAGTGTGGCAAGGGAGTGTGTCATATTTGAGACCGTAACCGCTGGGACAACTCATGTCTCATGTTGGGCATTTGACACAGTTCTCAACGTAGCACTTTGAACGCCAATCGGTTGAGTCTTAGCTATCTTGTCATGGGTGGCCTCTAAACATCTCCATTGCAAAACGCTGGTGAATCAAGCACTCTACGGCTTGCTGTCAAGCTGATCAAAGCAATAACTTGGGATGTTTCCTCAAGGTTTTCAAGTATGCTGAGTTCAAATCTGCTATCAGATTTCAAATTTAACTAAGACTAAGGCAGCTTTGAGGGGTTAGATCCCAGCTACTGTTCACTACCTTTGACTCGGCGTTGCTGTTACCACTTCGGGGCAGTGACAATGATGTCTTAAGCTGTAAATAGCGGGTATCGGGGAAGATCTCTCACTTCCCTAGTGATCAGTACAAGGCCTTCGGGCTGTCGACGGGATCGAGTGCCACTCACTACACTCAAATCTATCATTCCTCACTAAGTGTAAAAATCATTGTTTTCCGTTTTTATAAACTAGGAATCAATCGTTTGCTATCAAACGTTTACGGACTTATAATCATTGTTTTCCCCTTTTCACTTCAGAAAATGGTTAACTATAATAATGCCAAGACGGCTTTCAAGCTCTGCGTTTGCAGAAAAATCTTTCACAGTGATGCTTTTAAGAAGCACTCTTGTGTGAATAAGCGAATGGTAGGGGGCATTCGATACTATTGCAGCAGCCATAATACATCTCGCCTTGTCGAGACGTTACCGGATTGGCATGCGAAGCATAGCAGTTGCAGTCAACCAGAGCTGACTGAGGAGACGAAGCAAAGTCTCTTCAGCTCAGAGTTAAAAGCTCTGGAGACTCAGTGCGCTGTCGAGTCTATCGCGTCAGCAGAGCCTCCCTCATCTAGTGTCCCAGCAAAGGCTCTCTCACCCACCCCGATTGAGTCTTCTCCGAAGTCGAGTAAATCCTCCTCTAGCGATGAGTCGGCTACTAGTAGCAGCGACAGTGAGGAAGAGGAGGAGGAGGAAAAAGGCTCGGCGAAGGCTGACCTAGTCGAGAGTGTCTACCTCGATAACGAGGTAGAGCCGGTGAGGGAAGTCGACCTCGATAGCGAGGTGCAGCCGGCTAAGTCGTCGAGCAGCGGTGGGATTGCGGCTCAATGTCGCAACTTCATTATGCGCCCACCACTGGTTGATAACTATGACAAGCTGAAGAATGAGTTGGAAGTGTGGAAGAGGGACTGTTTCTTCTATAAAGCGAGTTCCGAGAACCTCTCGCGAGTCACTCAGGAGCTCAAGAAGACTCAAGCTAGTCTTTTTGAGAAAGAAGGAGAGCTCGATCGCGAGAGGTTCTCGCACCTCGCTAGTAAGGCTAGAGAAGAACAGCTCCTGATCGAGAGAGAGAGTCAGGAGAAGGAGTTGAGAAAGATGAGGGAGGAGGTGGAAGGGCTGCGAAAGCAGTTGGGGAAGGTGGTGGCGACTAATCAGGAGCTGCACCAACAAGTGATGAGTAGCAGTACTCGACGATCAAGTCGCCTCCACATTCCCCTAGATAAGAAAGGAGGTGTGCCCGCAAGACCGCTCCTCTGTGAACGTGGCAGAGACGAAATGTGTTACAGCAGGGCTAAAAAAAGGTATCGAATGCCTTCATTTTACATTCGACCATAAGGAGGCAATCACAGGATTCCTGTTCGAACCACGTCCGGAGAAGATCTGTAAGTTAAAACAAGTAACTTAGAGTTCAAGATGATAACTAACAACTTCTTTCTTTACAGATATCAATGAGAAGCGCCCACCTGCTTCCGTCAACGAGCCGGAGTCGAAGCGGAAAGCTTGAGTCCCATATTCCTTCAATCATCCCGAGAATGACCCATCGGCTCTCTTAAGGGCCACCTAGGGGCAAGACATGATAGAACCTCCACGCGGTTTGCCCTGGGCAGTCTTCGGACTGGCGAATACTATCATTAAGTTGAATCTGCTATCAGTCAACTTGAACGTTGCGTCGCGTTAGAGGGGTATATAAACCACTGCCTCTCATTTCATTTCATTTCAATCATGCAGACGCCGAACAGTCAAGTCAGCTCTCCTCGCGGACCGCAGTTAAGGCCGCGAAATTTATTTGAGGAGTTTGTCAGGCTAGAGGAGCAAGACAGAGTTTATAATAATCTTGCTCGGATTGGCAATCCGATGACAGCAACTGCTGTCAATCCAACGGAATGGCGCTACATTCCACTTTTTAGCCATGTACCAGTTAGTGTGGAAGTCGACAGTGGTACCAAAGAGAGAGTCAAAGACTCTCTCAGCAGAATTGGTAGGGTGTAAGATGACGTTACTCCCGAGAACGAACCACCGGCTCTCTTAAGGGCCACCATGGGGCAAGATTTGATAGAACCTCCTCGCGGTTTGCCCTGGGCAGTCTTCGGACTGGCGAATACTATCATTAAGTTGAATCTGCTATCAGTCAACTTGAACGTTGCAAATGAAGTTCGGTGTAATACTTCCTTTCGACGGGCGTTCCTGTAAAGGGCGGCGGTGAAACCCGTAGCTATGTATACCGCAAGGGACATTCGGCAATGGTCAATCTTGTTAAACCTCTCTGCGTCATGTTTGCAAGTGATTGCCTCTGTCTCAACGTAGTATGCATTCGCGCCAGGGCGACATTTAGCCAACTGTCGAAGGTTGCCTAAAACTTTCCATTGCATACGTTATGAGAACCATGAGTTCTACCTGTCTCTATCAATGAGACGAATTGATGAATGGAATGAAATGGGAGGACACTCACGCGCCACACGCAACATAACACACTTCTCTCTTCCGTAGTCTAACAAGCTCTTTACACATGGATCGCAGTCGATTGCTATCCCTGTATCAGAAGTGTAAGCTATCTTAATTTTATTTGACACTATTTCATTTATCATCATCGCCCATATGAAATGTTTTAACATTTACAAGTTAGACTAAGCGTGCTACTATTTCCAAATGAAAAAGTATACATGGTTAAATCATCCACTTAAGCCCATCCGTAGTCTAACAAGCTCTTTACACATGGATCGCAGTCGATTGCTATCCCTGTATCAGAAGTGTAAGCCATCTTCATTTTATTTAACACTATTTCAACTACCATCATCACCCATATGAAGTGTCATAAGATTTACAAGTTAGAAATAAAGTTTCAATAGTGTATGCGTTAGAAATAAAGGTGTAACTGTTTGTAAAAATAAGATCGCAAGATTTACTAGTTTACAAGTTAGACTAAGTGTAAATTAAAAATAAAATTATAACTGTTTCAAGAGTTTACAAGTTAGAAATTAAGTTTCAATGGTGTATACGTTAGAAATAAAGTTTCAAGAGTTTACAAGTTAGAAATAAAGTTTCAATAGTGTATATGTTAGAAATAAAGGTGTAACTGTTTGTAAAAATAAGATCGCAAGATTTACTAGTTTACAAGTTAGACTAAGTGTAAATTAAAAATAAAATTATAACTGTTTCACGAGTTAAAGCGTTGATGCAACGATGAACAATTAATAAGCTGAAAAGTTTTAGATTCACTTTAACATTACCATATGTTTACAGATAGAAATGTATCACAGCAAAGCTACTTCATGAGTTAGTTTGCCAGGAGTGTATCATCTCAAACTTTTACTCCGACTGTGGAACATTGATTTCCATGATGAAGATTTAAATAGTTAGATTCGATGACGAACAAGATTTACTAGTTTACAAGTTGGACAAAGCGTTCTACTATTTGTAAATGAAAGATATCATTTCAACAGTTTACCAGTTAGAAATAAAGTTTCAACAGTCTATAAGTTAAAAATAAAGTTTCAACCGTTTACAAGTTAAAAATGAAGTTTCAATAGTGTGTATGTTAAGAATAAAGTTCTATCTGTTTATATGTTAGAAATAAAAATGAAGGTTCACCAGTTTACAAGTTAAGAATAAAGTTTTATCTGCTTGTATGTCAGAAATGAAATAAAGCTTCACCAGTTTAAGAGTTAAAAATAAAGTTTCAACCGTTTACAAGTTAAAAATGAAGTTTCAATAGTGTGTATGTTAGAAATAAAGTTCTATTTGTTTATATGTTAGAAATAGAATGAAGTTTCACCAGTTTACAAGCTAAGAATAAAGTTCTATCTGTTTATATGTTAGAAATAAAATGAAGTTTCATCAGTTTACAAGTTAAGAATAAAGTTTCAATAGTTTACAAGTTAAGAATAAAGTTTCAATAGTGTGTATGTTAGAAATAAAATTTCAATAGTTTGCAAGTTAAAACTAATGTCTCACCAGTTGGCAAGTTAAGAATAAAGTTTTATCTGTTTGTATGATAGAAATAAAACAAAGTTTCATCAGTTTACAAGTTAAAAATAAAGTTCTATCTATTTGTATGATAGAAATAAAAAGAAGCTTCACCAGTTTACAAGTTAACAATAAAGTTTTATCTGCTTGTATGATAGAAATAAAACAAAGTTTCAACCGTTTACAAGTTAAAAAATAAAGTTTCAATAGTTTACAAGTTAAAAATTAGAAATAGAATGAAGTTTCACCAGTTGGCAAGTTAAGAATGAAGTTTTATCTGTTTCTATGATTGAAATTAAACAAAGTTTCAACCGTTTACAAGTTAGAAATTAAGTTTCAACAGTTTACAAGTTAAGAATAAAGTTTCAATATTGTGTATGTTAAGAATAAAGTCTTATCTGTTTGTATGTTAGAAATAAAACAAAGTTTCAACCGTTTACAAGTTAAAAATAAAGTTTCAATAGTTTACAAGTTAAGAATAAAGTTTCAATGGTGTGTTTGTTAAGAATAGAGTTCTATCTGTTTATATGTTGGAAATAGAATGAAGTTTCACCAGTTGGCAAGTTAAGAATAAAGTTCTATCTGTTTATATGTTAGAAATAAAATGAAGTTTCAACCGTTTACAAGTTAAAAATAAAGTTTCAATAGTTTACAAGTTAAGAATAAAGTTTCAATGGTGTGTTTGTTAAGAATAAAGTTCTATCTGTTTATATGTTGGAAATAGAATGAAGTTTCACCAGCTTACAAGTTAAGAATAAAGTTCTATCTGTTTATATGTTAGAAATAAAATGAAGTTTCATCAGTTTACAAGTTAAGAATAAAGTTTTATCTGTTTGTATGTTAGAAATAAAACAAAATTTCAACCGTTTACAAGTTAAAAATAAAGTTTCAATAGTTTACAAGTTAAGAATAAAGTTTCAATAGTGTGCATGTTATGAATAAAGTTCTATCTGTTTATATGTTAGAAATAGAATGACGTTTCACCAGTTTACAAGTTAAGAATAAAGTTCTATCTGTTTATATGTTAGAAATAAACTTCTATCTGTTTATATGTTGGAAATAGAATGAAGTTTCACCAGTTTACAAGTTAAGAATAAAGTTCTATCTGTTTATATGTTAGAAATAAAATGAAGTTTCATCAGTTTACAAGTTAAGAATAAAGTTTCAATAGTTTACAAGTTAAGAATACAGTTTCAATGGTATGCATGTTCAGAATAAAGTTCTATTTGTTTATAAGTTAGAAATAGAATGAAGTTTCACCAGCTTACAAGTTACGAATAAAGTTCTATCTGTTTAAGTTTACAGGTTAAGAATAAAGTTCTATCTGTTTGTATGTTAAAAATAAAACAAAGTTTCAACCGTTTACAAGTTAAAAATAAAGTTTCAATAGTTTACAAGTTAAGAATAAAGTTTCAATAGTGTGCATGTTCAGAATAGAGTTCTATCTGTTTATATGTTAGAAATAAAATGAAGTTTCATGAGTTTGCAAGTTAAGAATAAAGTTCTATTTGTTTATATGTTAGAAATAGAATGAAGTTTCACCAGTTTACAAGTTAAGAATAAAGTTCTATCTGTTTATATGTTAGAAATAAAATGAAGTTTCATCAGTTTACAAGTTAAGAATAAAGTTTCAATAGTTTACAAGTTAAGAATAAAGTTTCAATAGTGTGTATGTTAGAAATAAAATTTCAATAGTTTGCAAGTTAAAACTAATGTCTCACCAGTTGGCAAGTTAAGAATAAAGTTTTATCTGTTTGTATGATAGAAATAAAACAAAGTTTCATCAGTTTACAAGTTAAGAATAAAGTTCTATCTATTTGTATGATAGAAATAAAAAGAAGCTTCACCAGTTCACAAGTTAACAATAAAGTTTTATCTGCTTGTATGTCAGAAATGAAATGAAGTTTCATCAGTTTACAAGTTAAGAATAAAGTTTTATCTGTTTGTATGTTAGAAATAAAACAAAGTTTCAACCGTTAACAAGTTAAAAATAAAGTTTCAATAGTTTGCAAGTTAAAACTAATGTTTCACCAGTTGGCAAGTTAAGAATAAAGTTTTATCTGTTTGTATGATAGAAATAAAACAAAGTTTCAACCGTTTACAAGTTAAAAAATAAAGTTTCAATAGTTTACAAGTTAAAAATTAGAAATAGAATGAAGTTTCACCAGTTGGCAAGTTAAGAATGAAGTTTTATCTGTTTCTATGATTGAAATTAAACAAAGTTTCAACCGTTTACAAGTTAGAAATTAAGTTTCAATAGGTTAGAAGTTAAGAATAAAGTTTCAATATTGTGTATGTTAAGAATAAAGTCTTATCTGTTTGTATGTTAGAAATAAAACAAAGTTTCAACCGTTTACAAGTTAAAAATAAAGTTTCAATAGTTTAGAAGTTAAGAATAAAGTTTCAATGGTGTGTTTGTTAAGAATAGAGTTCTATCTGTTTATATGTTGGAAATAGAATGAAGTTTCATCAGTTGGCAAGTTAAGAATAAAGTTCTATCTGTTTATATGTTAGAAATAAAATGAAGTTTCATCAGTTTACAAGTTAAGAATAAAGTTTTATCTGTTTGTATGTTAGAAATAAAACAAAGTTTCAACCGTTTACAAGTTAAAAATAAAGTTTCAATAGTTTACAAGTTAAGAATAAAGTTTCAATGGTGTGTTTGTTAAGAATAAAGTTCTATCTGTTTATATGTTGGAAATAGAATGAAGTTTCACCAGCTTACAAGTTAAGAATAAAGTTCTATCTGTTTATATGTTAGAAATAAAATGAAGTTTCATCAGTTTACAAGTTAAGAATAAAGTTTTATCTGTTTGTATGTTAGAAATAAAACAAAGTTTCAACCGTTTACAAGTTAAAAATAAAGTTTCAATAGTTTACAAGTTAAGAATAAAGTTTCAATAGTGTGTATGTTAGAAATAAAATTTCAATAGTTTGCAAGTTAAAACTAATGTCTCACCAGTTGGCAAGTTAAGAATAAAGTTTTATCTGTTTGTATGATAGAAATAAAACAAAGTTTCATCAGTTTACAAGTTAAGAATAAAGTTCTATCTATTTGTATGATAGAAATAAAAAGAAGCTTCACCAGTTTACAAGTTAACAATAAAGTTTTATCTGCTTGTATGTCAGAAATGAAATGAAGTTTCATGAGTTTACAAGTTAAGAATAAAGTTTTATCTGTTTGTATGCTGGAAATAAAACAAAGTTTCAACCGTTAACAAGTTAAAAATAAAGTTTCAATAGTTTGCAAGTTAAAACTAATGTTTCAACAGTTGGCAAGTTAAGAATAAAGTTTTATCTGTTTGTATGATAGAAATAAAACAAAGTTTCAACCGTTTAGAAGTAAAAAAATAAAGTTTCAATAGTTTACAAGTTAAAAATTAGAAATAGAATGAAGTTTCACCAGTTGGCAAGTTAAGAATGAAGTTTTATCTGTTTCTATGATTGAAATAAAACAAAGTTTCAAGCGTTTACAAGTTAGAAATTAAGTTTCAATAGTTTACAAGTTAAGAATAAAGTTTCAATAATGCGTATGTTAAGAATAAAGTTTTATCTGTTTGTATGTTAGAAATAGAATGAAGTTTCACCAGTTGGCAAGTTAAGAATAAAGTTCTATCTGTTTATATGTTAGAAATAAAATGAAGTTTCATCAGTTTACAGGTTAAGAATAAAGTTTTATCTGTTTGTATGTTAGAAATAAAACAAAGTTTCAACCGTTTACAAGTTAAAAATAAAGTTTCAATAGTTTAGAAGTTAAGAATAAAGTTTCAATGGTGTGTTTGTTAAGAATAAAGTTCTATCTGTTTATATGTTGGAAATAGAATGAATTTTCACCAGCTAACAAGTTAAGAATAAAGTTCTATCTGTTTATATGTTAGAAATAAATGAAGTTTCATCAGTTTACAAGTTATGAATAAAGTTTTATCTGTTTGTATGTTAGAAATAAAACAAAATTTCAACCGTTTACAAGTTAAAAATAAGGTTTCAATAGTTTACAAGTTAAGAATAAAGTTTCAATAGTGTGCATGTTCAGAATAAAGTTCTATCTGTTTATATGTTAGAAATAGAATGACGTTTCACCAGTTTACAAGTTAAGAATAAAGTTCTATCTGTTTATATGTTAGAAATAAACTTCTATCTGTTTATATGTTAGAAATAGAATGAAGTTTCACCAGTTTACAAGTTAAGAATAAAGTTCTATCTGTTTGTATGTTAGAAATAAAATGAAGTTTCAACCGTTTACAAGTTAAAAATAAAGTTTCAATAGTTTACAAGTTAAGAATAAAGTTTCAATAATGTGCATGTTCAGAATAAAGTTTTATCTGTTTATATGTTAGAAATAGAATGACGTTTCACCAGTTTACAAGTTAAGAATAAAGTTCTATCTGTTTATATGTTAGAAATAAAATGAAGTTTCATCAGTTTACAAGTTAAGAATAAAGTTTTATCTGTTTGTATGTTAGAAATAAAACAAAGTTTCAACCGTTTACAAGTTAAAAATAAAGTTTCAATAGTTTACAAGTTAAGAATAAAGTTTCAATAGTGTGCATGTTCAGAATAAAGTTCTATCTGTTTATATGTTAGAAATAGAATGACGTTTCACCAGTTTACAAGTTAAGAATAAAGTTCTATCTGTTTATATGTTAGAAATAAAATGAAGTTTCATCATTTTAAAAGTTAAGAATAAAGTTCTATCTGTTTGTATGTTAGAAATAAAACAAAGTTTCAACCGTTAACAAGTTAAAAATAAAGTTTCAATAGTTTGCAAGTTAAAACTAATGTTTCACCAGTTGGCAAGTTAAGAATAAAGTTTTATCTGTTTGTATGTTAGAAATAAAAATGAAGGTTCAATAGTTTACAAGTTAAGAATAAAGTTTTATCTGCTTGTATGTCAGAAATGAAATAAATTTTCAACCGTTTACAAGTTAAAAATAAAGTTTCAACAGTGTGTATGTTAGAAATAAAGTTGTATCTGTTTATATGTTAGAAACAAAACAAAGTTTCAACAGTTTACAAGCTGACAAATAAAGTTTCAACAGTGTGTATGTTAGGAATAAAGTTTTATCTGTTTGTAAGTTAGAAATAAAGTTTTAACTGCTTGTATGTTAGAAATAGAGGTATGACAGTTTATATGCTAGAAAGAAAGGTATAACTGTTTGTAAGACAAAATCGTAAGATTTACTAGTTTGCAAGTTAGACTCAGCGTTCTACTAGTTGTAAATGAAAAATATCGTTTCAACAGTTTACAGATTAAAATAAAGTTTCAATAGTGTGTATGATGGAAATAAAGTTTAAGCGCTTTGTGCGTTAGAAATAAAGTTTCAGCCGTTTACAAGTTAAAAATAAAGTTTTAACAGGGTGTACGTTAGAAATAAATGAAAGTAAGAACTTCATCGTATGAGTATTCAAAGCATGTTTTGTAAATCAAATGTGTGTAGTACTGACATGATAGAATCAAGCTTGACAAACGCATTTGTCAAGCTCATTTGATTCTATCATGTCAGTACTACACTTATTTGATTTACAAAACATGCTTTGAATACTCATACGATGAAGTTCTTACTTTCATTTATTTCTAACGTACACACTGTTAAAACTTTATTTTTAACTTTTAAACGGCTGAAACTTTATTTCTAACGCACAAAGCGCTTAAACTTTATTTCCATCATACACACTATTGAAACTTTATTTTAATCTGTAAACTGTTGAAACGATATTTTTCATTTACAACTAGTAGAACGCTGAGTCTAACTTGCAAACTAGTAAATCTTACGATCTTGTCTTACAAACAGTTATACCTTTCTTTCTAGCATATAAACTGTCATACCTCTATTTCTAACATACAAGCAGTTAAAACTTTATTTCTAACTTACAAACAGATAAAACTTTATTCCTAACATACACACTGTTGAAACTTTATTTGTCAGCTTGTAAACTGTTGAAACTTTGTTTTGTTTCTAACATATAAACAGATAAAACTTTATTCCTAACATACACACTGTTGAAACTTTATTTGTCAGCTTGTAAACTGTTGAAACTTTGTTTTGTTTCTAACATATAAACAGATAAAACTTTATTTCTAATATACACACTGTTGAAACTTTATTTTTAACTTGTAAACGGTTGAAACTTTATTTCATTTCTGACATAAAAGCAGATAAAACTTCATTCTTAACTTGTAAACTATTGAACCTTCATTTTTATTTCTAACATACAAACAGATAAAACTTTATTCTTAACATATGCACTATTGGAACATTAGCTTTAACTTGCAAACTATTGAAACTTTGTTTTTAACTTGTTAACGGTTGAAACTTTGTTTTATTTCTAACATACAAACAGATAGAAGTTTATTTCTAACATATAAACAGATAGAACTTTATTCTTAACTTGTAAGCTGGTGAAACTTCATTCTATTTCTAACATATAAACAGATAGAACTTTATTCTGAACATGTACACTATTGAAACTTTATTCTTAACTTGTAAACTATTGAAACTTTATTTTTAACTTGTAAACGGTTGAAACTTTGTTTTATTTCTATCATAGAAACAGATAAAACTTTATTCTTAACTTGCCAACTGGTGAAACATTAGTTTTAACTTGCAAACTATTGAAACTTTATTTTTAACTTGTTAATGGTTGAAACTTTGTTTTATTTCTAACATACAAACAGACAGAACTTTATTCTTAACTTGTAAACTCATGAAACTTCATTTTATTTCTAACATATAAACAGATAGAACTCTATTCTGAACATGCACACTATTGAAACTTTATTCTTAACTTGTAAACTATTGAAACTTTATTTTTAACTTGTAAACGGTTGAAACTTTGTTTTATTTTTAACATACAAACAGATAGAACTTTATTCTTAACTTGTAAACTTAAACAGATAGAACTTTATTCGTAACTTGTAAGCTGGTGAAACTTCATTCTATTTCTAACTTATAAACAAATAGAACTTTATTCTGAACATGCATACCATTGAAACTGTATTCTTAACTTGTAAACTATTGAAACTTTATTCTTAACTTGTAAACTGATGAAACTTCATTTTATTTCTAACATATAAACAGATAGAACTTTATTCTTAACTTGTAAACTGTTGAAACTTCATTCTATTTCCAACATATAAACAGATAGAAGTTTATTTCTAACATATAAACAGATAGAACTTTATTCTTAACTTGTAAACTGGTGAAACGTCATTCTATTTCTAACATATAAACAGATAGAACTTTATTCTGAACATGCACACTATTGAAACTTTATTCTTAACTTGTAAACTATTGAAACTTTATTTTTAACTTGTAAACGGTTGAAACTTTGTTTTATTTCTAACATACAAACAGATAAAACTTTATTCATAACTTGTAAACTGATGAAACTTCATTTTATTTCTAACATAGAAACAGATAGAACTTTATTCTTAACTTGTAAGCTGGTGAAACTTCATTCTATTTCCAACATATAAACAGATAGAACTTTATTCTTAACAAACACACCATTGAAACTTTATTCTTAACTTGTAAACTATTGAAACTTTATTTTTAACTTGTAAACGGTTGAAACTTTGTTTTATTTCTAACATACAAACAGATAAAACTTTATTCTTAACTTGTAAACTGATGAAACTTCATTTTATTTCTAACATATAAACAGATAGAACTTTATTCTTAACTTGCCAACTGGTGAAACTTCATTCTATTTCCAACATATAAACAGATAGAACTCTATTCTTAACAAACACACCATTGAAACTTTATTCTTAACTTGTAAACTATTGAAACTTTATTTTTAACTTGTAAACGGTTGAAACTTCATTTTATTTCTAACATATAAACAGATAAAACTTCATTCTTAACTTGCCAACTGGTGAAACTTCATTCTATTTCTAACATACAAACAGATAAAACTTTATTCTTAACATATGCACTATTGAAACATTAGTTTTAACTTTCAAACTATTGAAACTTTATTTTTAACTTGTTAACGGTTGAAACTTTGTTTTATTTCTAACATACAAACAGATAGAACTTTATTCTTAACTTGCCAACTGGTGAAACTTCGTTCTATTTCTAACATACAAACAGATAAAACTTTATTCTTAACATACACATTATTGAAACTTTATTCTTAACTTGTAAACTATTGAAACTTAATTTCTAACTTGTAAACGGTTGAAACTTTGTTTTATTTCAATCATAGAAACAGATAAAACTTCATTCTTAACTTGCCAACTGGTGAAACTTCATTCTATTTCTAATTTTTAACTTGTAAACTATTGAAACTTTATTTTTTAACTTGTAAACGGTTGAAACTTCATTTTATTTCTATCATACAAACAGATAAAACTTTATTCTTAACTTGCCAACTGGTGAAACATTAGTTTTAACTTGCAAACTATTGAAACTTTATTTTTAACTTGTTAACGGTTGAAACTTTGTTTTATTTCCAGCATACAAACAGATAAAACTTTATTCTTAACTTGTAAACTCATGAAACTTCATTTTATTTCTAACATATAAACAGATAGAACTCTATTCTGAACATGCACACTATTGAAACTTTATTCTTAACTTGTAAACTATTGAAACTTTATTTTTAACTTGTAAACGGTTGAAACTTTGTTTTATTTTTAACATACAAACAGATAGAACTTTATTCTTAACCTGTAAACTTAAACAGATAGAACTTTATTCGTAACTTGTAAGCTGGTGAAACTTCATTCTATTTCTAACTTATAAACAAATAGAACTTTATTCTGAACATGCATACCATTGAAACTGTATTCTTAACTTGTAAACTATTGAAACTTTATTCTTAACTTGTAAACTGATGAAACTTCATTTTATTTCTAACATATAAACAGATAGAACTTTATTCTTAACTTGTAAACTGGTGAAACTTCATTCTATTTCCAACATATAAACAGATAGAAGTTTATTTCTAACATATAAACAGATAGAACTTTATTCTTAACTTGTAAACTGGTGAAACGTCATTCTATTTCTAACATATAAACAGATAGAACTTTATTCTGAACATGCACACTATTGAAACTTTATTCTTAACTTGTAAACTATTGAAACTTTATTTTTAACTTGTAAACGGTTGAAACTTTGTTTTATTTCTAACATACAAACAGATAAAACTTTATTCATAACTTGTAAACTGATGAAAATTCATTCTATTTCTAACATATAAACAGATAGAACTTTATTCTTAACTTGTAAGCTGGTGAAACTTCATTCTATTTCCAACATATAAACAGATAGAACTTTATTCTTAACAAACACACCATTGAAACTTTATTCTTAACTTGTAAACTATTGAAACTTTATTTTTAACTTGTAAACGGTTGAAACTTTGTTTTATTTCTAACATACATACAGATAAAACTTTATTCTTAACTTGTAAACTGATGAAACTTCATTTTATTTCTAACATATAAACAGATAGAACTTTATTCTTAACTTGCCAACTGGTGAAACTTCATTCTATTTCCAACATATAAACAGATAGAACTCTATTCTTAACAAACACACCATTGAAACTTTATTCTTAACTTGTAAACTATTGAAACTTTATTTTTAACTTGTAAACGGTTGAAACTTTGTTTTATTTCTATCATAGAAACAGATAAGACTTCATTCTTAACTTGCCAACTGGTGAAACTTCATTCTATTTCCAACATACAAACAGATAAAACTTTATTCTTAACATATGCACTATTGAAACATTAGTTTTAACTTTCAAACTATTGAAACTTTATTTTTAACTTGTTAACGGTTGAAACTTTGTTATATTTCTAACATACAAACAGATAGAACTTTATTCTTAACTTGCCAACTGGTGAAACTTCATTCTATTTCTAACATACAAACAGATAAAACTTTATTCTTAACATACACATTATTGAAACTTTATTCTTAACTTGTAAACTATTGAAACTTAATTTCTAACTTGTAAACGGTTGAAACTTTGTTTTATTTCAATCATAGAAACAGATAAAACTTCATTCTTAACTTGCCAACTCGTGAAACTTCATTCTATTTCTAATTTTTAACTTGTAAACTATTGAAACTTTATTTTTTTACTTGTAAACGGTTGAAACTTTGTTTTATTTCTATCATACAAACAGATGAAACTTTATTCTTAACTTGCCAACTGGTGAAACATTAGTTTTAACTTGCAAACTATTGAAACTTTATTTTTAACTTGTTAACGGTTGAAACTTTGTTTTATTTCTAACATACAAACAGATAAAACTTTATTGTTAACTTGTAAACTGATGAAACTATATTTCATTTCTGACATACAAGCAGATAAAACTTTATTGTTAACTTGCAAACTGGTGAAGCTTCTTTTTATTTCTATCATACAAATAGATAGAACTTTATTCTTAACTTGTAAACTGATGAAACTTTGTTTTATTTCTATCATACAAACAGATAAAACTTTATTCTTAACTTGCCAACTGGTGAGACATTAGTTTTAACTTGCAAACTATTGAAATTTTATTTCTAACATACACACTATTGAAACTTTATTCTTAACTTGTAAACTGATGAAACTTCATTTTATTTCTAACATATAAACAGATAGAACTTTATTCTTAACTTGTAAACTGGTGAAACTTCATTCTATTTCTAACATATAAACAAATAGAACTTTATTTCTAACATACACACTATTGAAACTTTATTCTTATCTTGTAAACTATTGAAACTTTATTCTTAACTTGTAAACTGATGAAACTTCATTTTATTTCTAACATATAAACAGATAGAACTTTATTCTTAGCTTGTAAACTGGTGAAACTTCATTCTATTTCTAACATATAAACAAATAGAACTTTATTTCTAACATACACACTATTGAAACTTCATTTTTAACTTGTAAACGGTTGAAACTTTATTTTTAACTCTTAAACTGGTGAAGCTTTATTTCATTTCTGACATACAAGCAGATAAAACTTTATTCTTAACTTGTAAACTGGTGAACCTTCATTTTTATTTCTAACATATAAACAGATAGAACTTTATTCTTAACATACACACTATTGAAACTTCATTTTTAACTTGTAAACGGTTGAAACTTTATTTTTAACTTATAGACTGTTGAAACTTTATTTCTAACTGGTAAACTGTTGAAATGATATCTTTCATTTACAAATAGTAGAACGCTTTGTCCAACTTGTAAACTAGTAAATCTTGTTCGTCATCGAATCTAACTATTTAAATCTTCATCATGGAAATCAATGTTCCACAGTCGGAGTAAAAGTTTGAGATGATAGACTCCTAGCAAACTAACTCATGAAGTAGCTTTGCTGTGATACATTTCTATCTGTAAACATATGGTAATGTTAAAGTGAATCTAAAACTTTTCAGCTTATTAATTGTTCATCGTTGCATCAACGCTTTAACTCGTGAAACAGTTATAATTTTATTTTTAATTTACACTTAGTCTAACTTGTAAACTAGTAAATCTTGCGATCTTATTTTTACAAACAGTTACACCTTTATTTCTAACATATACACTATTGAAACTTAATTTCTAACTTGTAAACTCTTGAAACAGTTATAATTTTATTTTTAATTTACACTTAGTCTAACTTGTAAACTATTAAATCTTGCGATCTTATTTTTACAAACAGTTACACCTTTATTTCTAACGCATACACTATTGAAACTTTATTTCTAACTTGTAAATCTTATGACACTTCATATGGGTGATGATGGTAGATGAAATAGTGTTAAATAAAATTAAGATGGCTTACACTTCTGATACAGGGATAGCAATCGACTGCGATCCATGTGTAAAGAGCTTGTTAGACTACGGATGGGCTTAAGTGGATGATTTAACCATGTATACTTTTTCATTTGGAAATAGTAGCACGCTTAGTCTAACTTGTAAATGTTAAAACATTTCATATGGGCGATGATGATAAATGAAATAGTGTCAAATAAAATTAAGATAGCTTACACTTCTGATACAGGGATAGCAATCGACTGCGATCCATGTGTAAAGAGCTTGTTAGACTACGGAAGAGAGAAGTGTGTTATGTTGCGTGTGGCGCGTGAGTGTCCTCCCATTTCATTCCATTCATCAATTCGTCTCATTGATAGAGACAGGTAGAACTCATGGTTCTCATAACGTATGCAATGGAAAGTTTTAGGCAACCTTCGACAGTTGGCTAAATGTCGCCCTGGCGCGAATGCATACTACGTTGAGACAGAGGCAATCACTTGCAAACATGACGCAGAGAGGTTTAACAAGATTGACCATTGCCGAATGTCCCTTGCGGTATACATAGCTACGGGTTTCACCGCCGCCCTTTACAGGAACGCCCGTCGAAAGGAAGGATTACACCGAACTTCATTTGCAACGTTCAAGTTGACTGATAGCAGATTCAACTTAATGATAGTATTCGCCAGTCCGAAGACTGCCCAGGGCAAACCGCGAGGAGGTTCTATCAAATCTTGCCCCATGGTGGCCCTTAAGAGAGCCGGTGGTTCGTTCTCGGGAGTAACGTCATCTTACACCCTACCAATTCTGCTGAGAGAGTCTTTGACTCTCTCTTTGGTACCACTGTCGACTTCCACACTAACTGGTACATGGCTAAAAAGTGGAATGTAGCGCCATTCCGTTGGATTGACAGCAGTTGCTGTCATCGGATTGCCAATCCGAGCAAGATTATTATAAACTCTGTCTTGCTCCTCTAGCCTGACAAACTCCTCAAATAAATTTCGCGGCCTTAACTGCGGTCCGCGAGGAGAGCTGACTTGACTGTTCGGCGTCTGCATGATTGAAATGAAATGAAATGAGAGGCAGTGGTTTATATACCCCTCTAACGCGACGCAACGTTCAAGTTGACTGATAGCAGATTCAACTTAATGATAGTATTCGCCAGTCCGAAGACTGCCCAGGGCAAACCGCGTGGAGGTTCTATCATGTCTTGCCCCTAGGTGGCCCTTAAGAGAGCCGATGGGTCATTCTCGGGATGATTGAAGGAATATGGGACTCAAGCTTTCCGCTTCGACTCCGGCTCGTTGACGGAAGCAGGTGGGCGCTTCTCATTGATATCTGTAAAGAAAGAAGTTGTTAGTTATCATCTTGAACTCTAAGTTACTTGTTTTAACTTACAGATCTTCTCCGGACGTGGTTCGAACAGGAATCCTGTGATTGCCTCCTTATGGTCGAATGTAAAATGAAGGCATTCGATACCTTTTTTTAGCCCTGCTGTAACACATTTCGTCTCTGCCACGTTCACAGAGGAGCGGTCTTGCGGGCACACCTCCTTTCTTATCTAGGGGAATGTGGAGGCGACTTGATCGTCGAGTACTGCTACTCATCACTTGTTGGTGCAGCTCCTGATTAGTCGCCACCACCTTCCCCAACTGCTTTCGCAGCCCTTCCACCTCCTCCCTCATCTTTCTCAACTCCTTCTCCTGACTCTCTCTCTCGATCAGGAGCTGTTCTTCTCTAGCCTTACTAGCGAGGTGCGAGAACCTCTCGCGATCGAGCTCTCCTTCTTTCTCAAAAAGACTAGCTTGAGTCTTCTTGAGCTCCTGAGTGACTCGCGAGAGGTTCTCGGAACTCGCTTTATAGAAGAAACAGTCCCTCTTCCACACTTCCAACTCATTCTTCAGCTTGTCATAGTTATCAACCAGTGGTGGGCGCATAATGAAGTTGCGACATTGAGCCGCAATCCCACCGCTGCTCGACGACTTAGCCGGCTGCACCTCGCTATCGAGGTCGACTTCCCTCACCGGCTCTACCTCGCTATCGAGGTAGACACTCTCGACTAGGTCAGCCTTCGCCGAGCCTTTTTCCTCCTCCTCCTCTTCCTCACTGTCGCTGCTACTAGTAGCCGACTCATCGCTAGAGGAGGATTTACTCGACTTCGGAGAAGACTCAATCGGGGTGGGTGAGAGAGCCTTTGCTGGGACACTAGATGAGGGAGGCTCTGCTGACGCGATAGACTCGACAGCGCACTGAGTCTCCAGAGCTTTTAACTCTGAGCTGAAGAGACTTTGCTTCGTCTCCTCAGTCAGCTCTGGTTGACTGCAACTGCTATGCTTCGCATGCCACTCCGGTAACGTCTCGACAAGGCGAGATGTATTATGGCTGCTGCAATAGTATCGAATGCCCCCTACCATTCGCTTATTCACACAAGAGTGCTTCTTAAAAGCATCACTGTGAAAGATTTTTCTGCAAACGCAGAGCTTGAAAGCCGTCTTGGCATTATTATAGTTAACCATTTTCTGAAGTGAAAAGGGGAAAACAATGATTATAAGTCCGTAAACGTTTGATAGCAAACGATTGATTCCTAGTTTATAAAAACGGAAAACAATGATTTTTACACTTAGTGAGGAATGATAGATTTGAGTGTAGTGAGTGGCACTCGATCCCGTCGACAGCCCGAAGGCCTTGTACTGATCACTAGGGAAGTGAGAGATCTTCCCCGATACCCGCTATTTACAGCTTAAGACATCATTGTCACTGCCCCGAAGTGGTAACAGCAACGCCGAGTCAAAGGTAGTGAACAGTAGCTGGGATCTAACCCCTCAAAGCTGCCTTAGTCTTAGTTAAATTTGAAATCTGATAGCAGATTTGAACTCAGCATACTTGAAAACCTTGAGGAAACATCCCAAGTTATTGCTTTGATCAGCTTGACAGCAAGCCGTAGAGTGCTTGATTCACCAGCGTTTTGCAATGGAGATGTTTAGAGGCCACCCATGACAAGATAGCTAAGACTCAACCGATTGGCGTTCAAAGTGCTACGTTGAGAACTGTGTCAAATGCCCAACATGAGACATGAGTTGTCCCAGCGGTTACGGTCTCAAATATGACACACTCCCTTGCCACACTTATCACTACGGCATCGTCCGCCGTCCCGAAGGAACACCCTGTCAGTGGAATATTACAGCAAAACTCTCCGTGTCTTGCTCGCTTTCAGTGAAAAGTCGCTTATAGCATGAGAAGACTGGCTCAGACATTATTAAAAATGCTTTCATTGACTTCAGCAGGGTCGAAAACCCCAGAAAACCTCCAAAACGAGTGAATTTAAATTTTTCAACTTTTTAGCACTACTTATGAAATTTTATAAGTAGTCTATCACTTAGGGCAGGTCAATAGCGACCGAACCTTTTTTGAATCAAGTCAAACGGACTTGTAGAAGCAAAGTTACAAGCCTTTAAAGTTTTGGAGTCTTTTATGGCCTGGAGATGAAGGCCATCTCCTGGCGAACCTCTAAGTCTGACGCCTTAGCTGATATCAGCAATGAAATTTTCTAAGTCGGTTTCTTACAGAAACTCGGGATTTGGAATGTCCGAAGCTATCATCGGAGCTCAGAGAGACGACCTACCTCTGACAATCGCTCTCGTCTGAATGACAAGTCTCTGTCGGTTCCCAGCTTATTTCAGTTTAAAGTTTCAGGATGTGATGCACATCATGAACAATCCATGCTCATGTAGCAAGAGGCAATCTTTTGTTTACCCACATTATGGTCACGTAATAACGGGTGATCTGGATATTGTGGATGATGAAGACTTACGTCAACTCTTCAGTTTTGGTACCAAACACAGAATCCCCAAAAGCCTTAGTTGGAGTGCCATAACAACTCAAATTAGTAATTCATTAGATGAGCATATTACAAAAATAAGTAAGAAAGAGAGGCTTGAGGCTACTTTATTCTCAGCGTGGAAATCAAGAATCATGGCACTGATTAAAGATCGAATATATCTTGCCAAGAAATCCTCGAATAGATTTCGCGCACACAGTAATCGACACAAGATTAATGCCAAAATGGGTAAAAATCTGAAAGAATTGCAGAATGACGTCATAATTACGCCAGTTGATAAAGCATCTAATAATTATGCCTTTATTTGCAAAAAGTTTTATCTCCAAATTCTCTTAGCCGAGTTGGGAATTGATATTTCCACGTCGAACATATCGGGTAATGATACCTATGGTCCAGAGCAAATTTTAGCGCAGAATGTAATTGAGCAACACACAACAATTATGAAAAGCGAGTTTAAACTATCTGTCTGTGAAAAAGACAGAAAATTACCAAAATTATATTGGATTCCAAAATTTCACAAAACTCCATGCAAATTTAGATTCATAGCAGGAGCACGACAATGCACATCGAAAAAGCTTTCCATCAAAGTAAATTCAGCCTTAAGTATTTTGCGTGACAATTTTCAGAGATATTGTATGGCAATTAAGAGAAACAGCGGTTTCGATTGCTTCTGGAGTATAAAGTCCACACAAGAATTTCTACACAGATTAAATTCGACACAAGTTCATTCATTGCAAGTTTTCGATTTTTCAACCTTATATACGAATCTTGATCAAAAATTGATTGAAGATCACATATTCGCTATTATGGATTTGGTGTTTAATTCCTCAAATAGAAAATTTATTTGCATTGGATATGATAAGTCCTTTTGCTCAATGAAAAAATATAGTGGTTATCACTGTTTTGATAAACAGAAGTTAAAAGAAGCCATACATTTCCTATTATCACAGACCTACGTCACATTCGGTAATTTAGTTTTCAGGCAGATTAAAGGCATTCCAATGGGAGGAAATTCTAGTCCACTCCTAGCTGACCTATTCCTCTTACACTGCGAATATATTTTTATGCAAAATTTGATAAAGACTAAGAAATATCATTTAGCACGCTTGTTATCACCTACATCAAGATACATAGACGATATATGTGTTGTCAATTATAAACACTTTAATTCGTTGATTCAAAGAATTTATCCACCTGACTTGTTGGCGGAGAGAAATGGTGATAACAATAAAGAGGTAGTTTACCTTGATGTGAAAATACAAATCTCACAGAACAGCTTGAGAACTTCAGTATATCACAAGGTAGATGACTTCTCTTTCTCTGTGGTGCAACTGACTTTTCCAGAGAGCATGATCCCATTACAGATGGCCCTTCATGTATTCGCGTCGCAGGTAGTCAGATATTGTAGAATATGCTCGAAGTTACAAGATGCTGTACACAAAACTAACAAGACACTAAATATCATGAAATCTAGAGGTTATTCTCAGCATGACTTGATGAGTTACACAGAAAAGGCTCTCACAAGGCATAATGAATCGCTTCACAAATATGGTCTTTTCTCGGCTCGACAATTCACTTCACTCTGTGAATTTCAATGAGGCACGCGACCAACAAACGACTCACATTTTCCTTAATGCCTTGCTGCATAGGTGAATAAACGACTAACAATGACTTGTAGCCATCATATGGGGGTGGGCGGTGAAGAGTGAATACAGAGCGCTTAGCGTGGCTTACGGGAGATGAGAGAGCTCCCATTCTTAAGTCTTGATGTATGAGGCGAAGTTTGTGTAAAGGCGGATTACATATTTATCACACAGCGATTACATCTTTATGAGATTCGAGGATGAACAGGATCTGTTTACTTGTGGGAATCGAAAAGGCAAAGATTGATGTACAGGATTTGTTTACATGTGAGGATCGCAAAAAGCATACTGTATTTATTGATGGGATGAATTTAATGACAGGATCTGTTTACATGTGGGAAACGCAACAATTGAATGATGTCTGATTTATCTTTGTCACATATCTTTCAAGACATATCATTACCTATTCAGTATTTTGTCAGCCACTATGTGTGGGACCCCGCTCGTCTGGGTTTGAGTGTTCAGGTTAGGGGTCGAAACACAACTAGACGAGTACCTGCTGATGACTGACGGACTGCAGTATTATGTTTTATATCCCTTAATCGGTAGCTGAAGTATAGTGGTCGATGTATTGTAATTCAAATGAAGAAATGTGGAATTACATGAAGTACTATAGACGGATGAAGAAACTGGCGATAACAAATTCAAGTGAAGAAATAGTATTTTCCATGTGTAGTCTTAGGTATAGTGTGTATAGTTTCATTGCTTTCGGTGTAGTAGAGTGTCATTGTAGTTCTATTGTTTACCTCCATTATCCACTTTCCACTTATCCACTTAGTGTAGTGTCAGATATAGTTCACTTGTAATCAGTGTAGTAGCATAGTTGTATTTCCATATTTTACCTCCACTTTTCCAATTTTTATTCATCGGTTTCTTGTTGTTTTATAATATCCATTTTTAATTTCCTTAACCTATGGTGACCATTGTCTTATTCTATTTCCACTATCAGCATCTGTCGTCGGTACAGTATATTAGAAGTCTGTTTTGAACGTGTATACGGCAGTGTTTGGAATCTATGGTATTAGTATATTAACAGCAAGAATGAGTAGTATTACAAGTCTTAAGATTTCCATTTTTACCAGATATTGGGCCAAAGCTGATCAATTTTAATTCGTTGCCACGAGAAAGCTACATTGAGTTCTTTTAAGAACTGATTAATCCAATGGTTACAGTAGCATTGCCTTTGTACACTTGCGGATTGGAGAACGCCATCAGTCCTCCTTAGGACTACTTTAACTAATAATTTAAATTAGTAAGCATTATATTCTATTATAAATGGCTACTGGGATGACTTTCATCATCGTATGAGAAATATAGTGTGTGGCGATCAGCTGATGACGTAATACCCATCATCCAAACACTAAAAATCCCGTATATCTCCGGTTCTAGTGCTCCGATTGAGCTGGAAATACACCATTTCCATGTAGAATTTGACACTGAATCCGAATCTGGCCTCCGTTTTCCCATCCGATGCTTCGTTTTGGCTCTACAGAAGGCAGCCATCGCAAAAATTCTAACTCGTTTTTCCGAAAAATGTTGAAAATTTTTCTCTCCGATTGACTTGAAACTCTCCGATTGACATGAAACTCACCATACAGATAGAGAATTTCACGCTGATTCCAAATCTGAAATCCGTTTTCCAATCCGATGCTTCGTTTTGAAGCTACAGCCCAAAACGTCCCAAATTCTAACTCTGTCGTTTTTCGCCAATGTCCCAAAATCTTAAATGGCGTCTCACATCTAAACGAAGACAGATAGGAACAAGCCAATTCTTTCAGTGAATTTGTCTCACTCTTAGCTTTCAAACGAGCTATGGCACGACAAAATCCGTCCACTGGAAGCCAAAATCGAAGCGAGCTGTCCAGAGGGGGGGGGACGTCAGCGAAAATTTTTTCTCTCCGATGGCGTTCAAATTCACCATACCGATGCAGAATTTTACGCTGAATCCGAATCTGGCCTCCGTTTTCCCATCCGACCACTCCTTCCACTCGAAACAGCCCATTTTACAACCCAACATTCAGCAGACTGCACGAAAAACATCACACACTATAGCATCAAGACTAATCCTGGCGGTCGCCCAAGTCCACCACGACACTCTGTCGTTCCAGAGGGGGGGGGACGTCAGCGAACAGTTTGTGAACGTGGACCCACCTGGCCGGCACACCACGACACTCTGCCGTTCCAGAGGGGGGGGACGTCAGCGAAAATTTTTTCTCTCCGATGGCGTTCAAATTCACCATACCGATGCAGAATTTCACGCTGAATCCGAATCTGGCCTCCGTTTTCTCATCCGATGGTTCGTTTTGGCGCTACACACCAAAACGTCCCAAATTCTAACTCTGTCGTTTTTCGCCAATCCCAGTGAATCGAAACTTATAAATCTTCCAAGAAACTTACAAGATCTTAGAAGATTAGCAAGATTGGACTGTTATCTTGGAAGATTTGTAAGATAGGTCTGTTGTCTTGGAAGATTAGCCTGAAAGATCTTAGAAGATATGTCTGGGAACTGAAACTTGGAAGATTTGTAAGATTGGTCTGTTGTCTTGGAAGATTAGCCTGAAAGATCTTAGAAGATATGTCTGGGAACTAAAACTTGGAAGATTGGCAAGATAGAACTGTTATCTTGGAAGATTGACCTGTAATATCTTATAAGATATGTCTGGGAACTGAAACTTGGAAATTTGGTAATACCACTGCGCCAGAGGAAGGACCCCGCAGCATCCGCAGTTGCGGGAAGCGCAAAATAATTTCATTAAGTTGAAGTTTATGAATTACTTATAAAAAAATTATGGAGAACTTTCAATGTGATCTGTGAACTTGTATAGTGATCATCAGGGGCAACAACCGGCCCCACTGACTCAAGTTGCGAACTATAAGAATGATTGCATGTATAGAATTGAGATCAGTTTTTAGTCAATTGGTGCTGCTTCTTCTTGTTATATCGGCTAAGACGTTGGTTATTTTTTTATTGGATAATACTCAATCCTACATATTTAAAAACGATGTTCTTGGTCACTTTAGTAGCTAGTAAAATCGGAATACGAAGTCAATGATCAAATCAGGAAATGGGAGCAACGTAAGTACTACGTACTATACAAGTCTCATTATAGGACAAGTCAAACATTCAGAGCAGAAGCTATTCGGTTTGACAAAGACAAAACCCCATTATTATTGTGTTCATGGGTTTGCAGGAAGCAGTCCAGGCGCATTAAAAATAAGTATGACGCATTCTATTTAGGTCACGTATGTTGCTACACTACCGTCATCGATCAAACAGTTCTCCGCACTGCTGTTAACACGTGAACAATGACAGCTTATGAGCAACGCATAAAGGAGCAGCGTGCATGATTCGGTTGTCGGTAATATCACCAGTGCTGTGACTGAGAAGTTTCTATTGCGTTGTCTACATTGCGGATTGCTTCAATTACTGTACAGAAATCAATTCATGCTACCGGTATTCGATGTTTATACTGCTTTCTCAGGAACATTGATACAGACTTTGGTTGATGTTGTCCTGAGTTTCTTCAAATTTCTCATCGTCGCTGAAGGAATTTAAGGACGCAAGGAACTGATGAAATTGCCACTCACATGATTCCTTGCAATAGAAATGTGGAGTCAAAGCTGAATTTCATCTACCGTGGTAAATTGAATGATCCAATTCCAGATCAAAGGTAAGAACATTTCACTGTGTCATAATTTACGCGTCCAACTAGGCCCTATGACAGATCCATAACTCGTGACAACTCGTGAAGTGATAATGACCAGGTCGCATCCCTTACACTAAGATAGAAATAGAAATATATTTTCTCCAATACAATCACTGTACAAGATTCATATACAAAAAGCGTAAACATATGTGCATGTGCATATTATATTCAAGAGAAGTACATTAGATATATTGTACCAGTGACTGTAGAGGTGAACGGTAGGCAGTAGAAACCTAGTCCCGCTGAGAGAAGTCCGATGTCAATCCACATTTCACACAAACGTCGGAAGAATATATCGCAATAAAAGTATGAGTCATGTATGCATGAACCCTAAATGCAGGGTCTAAACTAATTTATGCATTTGTAGAGTACATGAAGATCGGTTTAGAACAATAAAAAGTACAGTATATCGCACAATATGCAGTTGGATCGATTCGGGATATCAAGCAATTAAGGTAAAATTTGTAAATAATGGTGGACAATTTGATATCCTTTCGAGTATTTTACCCAGTGAGCATATTTCTAACATTTTTAAGAATATTTTTTTCTTACTGACTTTTCTGATATATTTCGGCAATGTATTCCACTCTGTGGCACCGGAAAAGTCAAAATGTTTTTGACATAGGCAAGTTCTGTAACATTGTATCGGAAAATTGATAGCATTTCTTTCCGTGCATGTTCCATCAAATTTATATTTACGAATACTTTTCAAAGATAAGGGCAGCCTATCATTTTCATATTTGAGCTTGTGATATATGCTGAGAACCTTATAACGATACATGCGATTAACTCCTAGAAAACTCTCAAAAACACTTAAATGAAAATTTAGGTGAGGGTTCTATGTGATGGCGAGTTCTATTCGAGGAAATGCGGAAGTCAAGCGAAAAAAGTTAACATAGCATGCTCATGAATAGAAATACACAAACACATCTAAATGCGCATAATATCATTGTATCTCTTGGTTTTCTGTAAATATCAACGTGGTTTGTATTATTTTCATTTTTGAGTAAATAATAATGAATGCATGCAGGTTGAGGTAACTAGGTTATTAAAATGTAATAAAGGGGGCCCAAGTTGGAATTTACGATAGATTCCTTTAGAACCTCATGCTAGAATTAGAGCATTAATTAGGTTACAAGTAACATTTGCATTAAGTTTTCAAAATTCTAAAATACAAATGTTCAGTCCACTTTCTGCACTTTTTACAGGGAAAATGGAAAAGAAGAGAGGAACATTGGAGGGGAAGATAGATGACAACGACAACACTATTAGGAGCTTCGGCTTCCTCGATTCCTCAGGGGCACAACTATCCGAACCAGAAATAGATGCACAGTCTCTTGGAACAGATGAGGAGCCACTAAGAAATCCTGATACAGAGAAAAAAGATAATTAGACTATGGTGAAGGGACATCAACTCATTTTCAGCGAAATTAAATCTGCTCCTGATGCCTACTCTTTAAAAATAAAGGTTGAGAATCTTGTATGCCGGCATATTCTTGAACTGTGGAAAATCTAGGTTTATTTGTTTGCGATAGAGTAACTAGGAACATATTACAATTCCGTGCACATTACTTTAAAGTATGGATGTCTGTTTGAGACTATATGAATACATTAATTTTCAATTATTTGTACAAGTGATGCGTTACAATTAATTGTTTCTTGATATTGTGATGTTTCTTGAAACTTGATAAATGTTAAATGCACACTCCTGCTGGCGTATTTTGCAGGCACTATGTACTAGTGTTTAAAAATTACCGGTAATTTATTTTAAGTTACCTTACCGGTAATTTACTGGTAATTTATCGGTAAATTACCGGTAATTTATATTCAAGTCCGTATAACTTCAAATCGAGTGCACCAATATTCAAGACAATATCTCAAGACATTTTGCTGTAATAATGCACTGCTGATATTCAAAGCTAGATGTATCCAAAACGTCTGAGTGGATTGAAGACAATTTGTGCACGAAGTTTTGAAAATATTCTATTTTTGTGAACAGCACCTGTACTATGAGACCATGGGAACTTAAATTAATTACTGAGAGATATCTCACTTGTATGCAATGTGTGGTGTCCGTGGCACAGTGGTTGCGTACTTGGACTAGCGATCTCATGGTCCAGAGGTCGAACCCGGAAAGTGTCATTGGAAGTCGGCAGGAAGGGCATCCGGACTACAAAGCACCACAACGCTCCAAACAAAGTCTGACTTAAGTCAGCACCGTCCAAGACCCCAGTAGGGGTAAAAAGTGACGTAAAATCCGTAAAAAAAAATATGCATGCATAGTGCGTGATATCACAATATAGATACAAAAATAAATTAAAGTCTTCTCATTGCCTCCTAATTTTAGATCAAATTGTCTCCAATTCAGTGTTTTTCATTCCATCAAAAACAATCCCATGCATGCGTATAGAAGAAAAAATTCGTACCACTGTATATTAATTAATCAACAGACCAATCTTCTAAGATGGCAAACTAATCTTCCAAGATAACAGGCTAATCTTCCAAGATAACAGGCTAATCTTCCAAGATAACAGACTAATCTTCCAAGATAACAGACCTATCTTCCAAGTTTCTTCTAAGATTCCTACTAAGTCTTGCAAAGACTTGGCAGTAAATCTTAAAAGAAACTTAGAAGATTTGTAAGTTTCGATTCACTGGGATGTCCCAAAATCTTAAATGGCGTCTCACATCTAAACGAAGACAGATAGGAACAAGCCGATTCTTTCAGTGAATTTGTCTCACTCTTAGCTTTCAAACGAGCTATGGCACGACAAAATCCGTCCACTAGAAGCCAAAATCGAAGCGAGCTGTCCAGAGGGGGGGGGACGTCAGCGAAAATTTTTTCTCTCCGATGGCGTTCAAATTCACCATACCGATGCAGAATTTTACGCTGAATCCGAATCTGGCCTCCGTTTTCCCATCCGACCACTCCTTCCACTCGAAACAGCCCATTTTACAACCCAACATTCAGCAGACTGCACGAAAAACATCACACACTATAGCATCAAGACTAATCCTGGCGGTCGCCCAAGTCCACCACGACACTCTGTCGTTCCAGAGGGGGGGGACGTCAGCGAACAGTTTGTGAACGTGGACCCACCTGGCCGGCACACCACGACACTCTGCCGTTCCAGAGGGGGGGGACGTCAGCGAAAATTTTTTCTCTCCGATGGCGTTCAAATTCACCATACCGATGCAGAATTTCACGCTGAATCCGAATCTGGCCTCCGTTTTCTCATCCGATGGTTCGTTTTGGCGCTACACACCAAAACGTCCCAAATTCTAACTCTGTCGTTTTTCGCCAATCCCAGTGAATCGAAACTTATAAATCTTCCAAGAAACTTACAAGATCTTAGAAGATTAGCAAGATTGGACTGTTATCTTGGAAGATTTGTAAGATAGGTCTGTTGTCTTGGAAGATTAGCCTGAAAGATCTTAGAAGATATGTCTGGGAACTGAAACTTGGAAGATTTGTAAGATTGGTCTGTTGTCTTGGAAGATTAGCCTGAAAGATCTTAGAAGATATGTCTGGGAACTAAAACTTGGAAGATTGGCAAGATAGAACTGTTATCTTGGAAGATTGACCTGTAATATCTTATAAGATATGTCTGGGAACTGAAACTTGGAAATTTGGTAATACCACTGCGCCAGAGGAAGGACCCCGCAGCATCCGCAGTTGCGGGAAGCGCAAAATAATTTCATTAAGTTGAAGTTTATGAATTACTTATAAAAAAATTATGGAGAACTTTCAATGTGATCTGTGAACTTGTATAGTGATCATCAGGGGCAACAACCGGCCCCACTGACTCAAGTTGTGAACTATAAGAATGATTGCATGTATAGAATTGAGATCAGTTTTTAGTCAATTGGTGCTGCTTCTTCTTGTTATATCGGCTAAGACGTTGGTTATTTTTTTATTGGATAATACTCAATCCTACATATTTAAAAACGATGTTCTTGGTCACTTTAGTAGCTAGTAAAATCGGAATACGAAGTCAATGATCAAATCAGGAAATGGGAGCAACGTAAGTACTACGTACTATACAAGTCTCATTATAGGACAAGTCAAACATTCAGAGCAGAAGCTATTCGGTTTGACAAAGACAAAACCCCATTATTATTGTGTTCATGGGTTTGCAGGAAGCAGTCCAGGCGCATTAAAAATAAGTATGACGCATTCTATTTAGGTCACGTATGTTGCTACACTACCGTCATCGATCAAACAGTTCTCCGCACTGCTGTTAACACGTGAACAATGACAGCTTATGAGCAACGCATAAAGGAGCAGCGTGCATGATTCGGTTGTCGGTAATATCACCAGTGCTGTGACTGAGAAGTTTCTATTGCGTTGTCTACATTGCGGATTGCTTCAATTACTGTACAGAAATCAATTCATGCTACCGGTATTCGATGTTTATACTGCTTTCTCAGGAACATTGATACAGACTTTGGTTGATGTTGTCCTGAGTTTCTTCAAATTTCTCATCGTCGCTGAAGGAATTTAAGGACGCAAGGAACTGATGAAATTGCCACTCACATGATTCCTTGCAATAGAAATGTGGAGTCAAAGCTGAATTTCATCTACCGTGGTAAATTGAATGATCCAATTCCAGATCAAAGGTAAGAACATTTCACTGTGTCATAATTTACGCGTCCAACTAGGCCCTATGACAGATCCATAACTCGTGACAACTCGTGAAGTGATAATGACCAGGTCGCATCCCTTACACTAAGATAGAAATAGAAATATATTTTCTCCAATACAATCACTGTACAAGATTCATATACAAAAAGCGTAAACATATGTGCATGTGCATATTATATTCAAGAGAAGTACATTAAATATATTGTACCAGTGACTGTAGAGGTGAACGGTAGGCAGTAGAAACCTAGTCCCGCTGAGAGAAGTCCGATGTCAATCCACATTTCACACAAACGTCGGAAGAATATATCGCAATAAAAGTATGAGTCATGTATGCATGAACCCTAAATGCAGGGTCTAAACTAATTTATGCATTTGTAGAGTACATGAAGATCGGTTTAGAACAATAAAAAGTACAGTATATCGCATAATATGCAGTTGGATCGATTCGGGATATCAAGCAATTAAGGTAAAATTTGTAAATAATGGTGGACAATTTGATATCCTTTCGAGTATTTTACCCAGTGAGCATATTTCTAACATTTTTAAGAATATTTTTTTCTTACTGACTTTTCTGATATATTTCGGCAATGTATTCCACTCTGTGGCACCGGAAAAGTCAAAATGTTTTTGACATAGGCAAGTTCTGTAACATTGTATCGGAAAATTGATAGCATTTCTTTCCGTGCATGTTCCATCAAATTTATATTTACGAATACTTTTCAAAGATAAGGGCAGCCTATCATTTTCATATTTGAGCTTGTGATATATGCTGAGAACCTTATAACGATACATGCGATTAACTCCTAGAAAACTCTCAAAAACACTTAAATGAAAATTTAGGTGAGGGTTCTATGTGATGGCGAGTTCTATTCGAGGAAATGCGGAAGTCAAGCGAAAAAAGTTAACATAGCATGCTCATGAATAGAAATACACAAACACATCTAAATGCGCATAATATCATTGTATCTCTTGGTTTTCTGTAAATATCAACATGGTTTGTATTATTTTCATTTTTGAGTAAATAATAATGAATGCATGCAGGTTGAGGTAACTAGGTTATTAAAATGTAATAAAGGGGGCCCAAGTTGGAATTTACGATAGATTCCTTTAGAACCTCATGCTAGAATTGGAGCATTAATTAGGTTACAAGTAACATTTGCATTAAGTTTTCAAAATTCTAAAATACAAATGCTCAGTCCACTTTCTGCACTTTTTACAGGGAAAATGGAAAAGAAGAGAGGAACATTGGAGGGGAAGATAGATGACAACGACAACACTATTAGGAGCTTCGGCTTCCTCGATTCCTCAGGGGCACAACTATCCGAACCAGAAATAGATGCACAGTCTCTTGGAACAGATGAGGAGCCACTAAGAAATCCTGATACAGAGAAAAAAGATAATTAGACTATGGTGAAGGGACATCAACTCATTTTCAGCGAAATTAAATCTGCTCCTGATGCCTACTCTTTAAAAATAAAGGTTGAGAATCTTGTATGCCGGCATATTCTTGAACTGTGGAAAATCTAGGTTTATTTGTTTGCGATAGAGTAACTAGGAACATATTACAATTCCGTGCACATTACTTTAAAGTATGGATGTCTGTTTGAGACTATATGAATACATTAATTTTCAATTATTTGTACAAGTGATGCGTTACAATTAATTGTTTCTTGATATTGTGATGTTTCTTGAAACTTGATAAATGTTAAATGCACACTCCTGCTGGCGTATTTTGCAGGCACTATGTACTAGTGTTTAAAAATTACCGGTAATTTATTTTAAGTTACCTTACCGGTAATTTACTGGTAATTTATCGGTAAATTACCGGTAATTTATATTCAAGTCCGTATAACTTCAAATCGAGTGCACCAATATTCAAGACAATATCTCAAGACATTTTGCTGTAATAATGCACTGCTGATATTCAAAGCTAGATGTATCCAAAACGTCTGAGTGGATTGAAGACAATTTGTGCACGAAGTTTTGAAAATATTCTATTTTTGTGAACAGCACCTGTACTATGAGACCATGGGAACTTAAATTAATTACTGAGAGATATCTCACTTGTATGCAATGTGTGGTGTCCGTGGCACAGTGGTTGCGTACTTGGACTAGCGATCTCATGGTCCAGAGGTCGAACCCGGAAAGTGTCATTGGAAGTCGGCAGGAAGGGCATCCGGACTACAAAGCACCACAACGCTCCAAACAAAGTCTGACTTAAGTCAGCACCGTCCAAGACCCCAGTAGGGGTAAAAAGTGACGTAAAATCCGTAAAAAAAATATGCATGCATAGTGCGTGATATCACAATATAGATACAAAAATAAATTAAAGTCTTCTCATTGCCTCCTAATTTTAGATCAAATTGTCTCCAATTCAGTGTTTTTCATTCCATCAAAAACAATCCCATGCATGCGTATAGAAGAAAAAATTCGTACCACTGTATATTAATTAATCAACAGACCAATCTTCTAAGATGGCAAACTAATCTTCCAAGATAACAGGCTAATCTTCCAAGATAACAGGCTAATCTTCCAAGATAACAGACTAATCTTCCAAGATAACAGACCTATCTTCCAAGTTTCTTCTAAGATTCCTACTAAGTCTTGCAAAGACTTGGCAGTAAATCTTAAAAGAAACTTAGAAGATTTGTAAGTTTCGATTCACTGGGATGTCCCAAAATCTTAAATGGCGTCTCACATCTAAACGAAGACAGATAGGAACAAGCCGATTCTTTCAGTGAATTTGTCTCACTCTTAGCTTTCAAACGAGCTATGGCACGACAAAATCCGTCCACTAGAAGCCAAAATCGAAGCGAGCTGTCCAGAGGGGGGGGACGTCAGCGAAAATTTTTTCTCTCCGATGGCGTTCAAATTCACCATACCGATGCAGAATTTCACGCTGAATCCGAATCTGGCCTCCGTTTTCTCATCCGATGGTTCGTTTGGGCGCTACACACCAAAACGTCCCAAATTCTAACTCTGTTAAAATTTTGAAGAAAAATTTTTTCTCGCCGATTGAGCTGGAAATCACACCACAGATGCAGAATTTTACGCTGAATCCGAATCTGGTAGCCATTTCACCATCCACGACAACCTAGACGGTCGCCCACGTCAACCTAGACGGTCGCCTACGTCAACCAGGCGGTCGGACCAACTCACCCGAGTCTCACACTCTGTCGTTGCAGAGGGGGGGGGAGTCAGCGAACAGTTTGTGAACGTGGACCAACCTGGCCGGCACACCACGACAGACTACAACCTCTGTCGTTCCAGAGGGGGGCCATCTTGCGCGGTCCAGAAGTGGAGTTTTACTTAATTACTACTGATGGGGAAGCGATTCGACGACCACTTCCACATCTCAGACGGAGATTTTCAATGACGCAAGTCGGACAATTTGACGCAGAAAACCATTTTTACCAACTGAATTCGTCACTTCAGATACGTGACGTGACGCAAGTCGGTCTTTATGACGCAAATGGTATATTAGACGCAAGAAGTATATTTGACTCAAGCTGAAGTAAATGAAAATTGAAGTCAGACTTTTTGACGCAGTTCGTATATTTGACTCAAAATCATGAAATAAATTCTGAAAACTTCCTGACGCGTCCGAACAATTTGACGCATTTGGTATATCTGACTTAAAAACGATCGATAATGCAATGCGGTATATTCATATCTAAATATACGGACAGAAGTTCTCTCAACAATTTTATGTATCGAATAAAGCGCTTATCTCAAAAAGCTAACATGTAATCAAATAGGCCTATATCAAATGATGCCCAAGATTTACAATCTAAGTTCAGACAGCGGTTCATGGTAAATTTTGCATCACAGAAATAAGGCGATCATGCTTTCTTCCAATGCAATGTTATCCACTGCTAGAATTATTTGTCAAGATAATTTGCTTTATTAAGTTTCAATGATCATCACACTATAAATGAGCTAATCGCAGGGGCAATTTTCTGTCATCTGGAACATTCATCGTAATCGAAATATAATTTGCAGAATGTTCGAATCGATCAATTACAAAATTGCCATCTCATGTCAAGTAATGAGACCGAAAAGTTGACACTCTGTTTGTCAGGAGGGCAACGACATGGCCTGAATAGTAGGCCTTGCCTACATTCTTTGGTTTATTCACGGGATCGTCAAGTAGGCAAGTCATTCCTTGAAAATGCATGAAACTGAAGGAAGGACTTGTGGAATTGAAACTGAGAAATTGTTTAGGTCTAATTTTTGGAATGTGAATTTAGCAAGGAAGTGGAAGGGAGCACAGTATGGAAGTTACAATATCCGAAAGCAATGGGCCTATTGTCAATAAGATCTTTGTAAAGCGATATAACAGCAGAGCATTTATAGGCCTCACACCAAGTGAGGAAAAACTTGACAACAATAATAAATATGAACAGGACAAAGAACAAGAATAGAAGGATATCAGCAGATGTCACTTCCCTTTCAGACTATGGTTTTCAATGATTTTTGTTATTTTCTTGATATTGTTATTTATGAATTGAAGCCAAAATAGGCTACCAAAATTCACTCTAAGCATTCGATAGGGCTCTGAGGTTCTTAAAGATATTTTTATATGCTGGGATTAGAAAATGAGAGAATCTAAAAAAACAAGAAATCGCAGTGGGCAGCAATGGTATGAATGCACATGTAGACATACGATAATTACACTTCTAAAATATGTGTCACATGCATGTGCAGATATCATCATTACGAGAAAACATTACTGTCTACTTTCGTCTACATTGTACCATAGTTAAATTAGGCACAATGATGATGCTGAAGCACTGCATGTCGCCTTCTTTAAATCGCACCCCTCCGAGCAAACGGATACCCGATCAGAATCTTATAGTTTCTCCGGATATCCACGGATCTTCACGGCTGAACGGATGCACACCATTATTTCTACGCCAGGAGCCGCTTGGATATCCAGTCTATCTCCGCGGATAACAAATTTTTATCCCAAGGAGATCAGTATCTTATAAGCGGATATGTTTGATATCCAACCGATATCTGGTTTGTTGTTTTTGACGGATATCCGTGCTATCGGCTGTGCTTTCTGGTTATCCGCCTGGCATCCCTTTGTTAACAATGGATATGTAGCAATCGCGACTTTGATGTCAGTTTGCTATTAAATCAGAAAAGTTATCAGTTAGCCAAACTGCTGTATTATTATCCAATCTTACAAATTTTCACCGATATGACGGCCTGTTCACGTAAAAGGGATTTTCAAATTACATCTTACATAAAAACCAAAATATCAATTTCTGATAAGTTGAACATTCATCTTTGTTATTGAGGCTTGGTTTCATAGATTTTATTAATATGGCCTCTCTGAAACGTAGGTTAATGTTGTTTGTATCAAACGCTATGATTTTGACTGTAAATGGGAAAGCTATGTTAGGAGAGCAACTTAGATGATTTTTGAGTACACTTGAGTCTTTGTTTGTGGCATGTTCTTTAATGCGTGTATGGAGTGAACGGACTGTACTCCCGATATGATTGCTTTTACACGTTTTTGCTACCATAGCTCTCAAACAGATATTGTTGTCAGCAATAACGCACTGATTCAATTTACACTTATGTTTGGAATGTGATTTTCTCAAAGCCATTCGTAAATAGAAAATCACATTACAAACATAAGTGTAAATTGAATCAGTGCGTTATTGCTGACAACAACATCTGTTTGAGAGCTATGGTATTGTATGAAATAACATGCAAAACGTGTAAAAGCAATTATATCGGGAGTACAGTCCGTTCACTCCATACATGCATTAAAGAACATGCCACAAACAAAGACTCAAGTTTACTCAAACATCACCTAAGTTGCTCTCCTAACATAGCTTTCCCATTTACAGTCAAAGTCATAGCGTTTGATACAAACAACATTAACCTACGTTTCAGAGAGGCCATAATAATAAAATCTATGAAACCAAGCCTCAATAACAAAGATGAATGTTCAACTTATCAGACATTGATATTTTGGTTTTTATGTAAGATGTAATTTGAAAATCCTTTTTACGTGAACAGGCCGTCATATCGGTGAAAATTTGTAAGATTGGATAATAATACAGCAGTTTGGCTAACTGATAACTTTTCTGATTTAATTTAAAAATGCTGCTTAAAGAAAATTATATCTCATTATTGAATATCAGTTTGCTCTCCCTACGCTGTCATCTAGTATTTGATTTCGATATTCGTTGGTTATACATTCGATGCGTGAAGCTATCCGCAAATGATGAACAATCCAAAAACCAACTAATCCTCAGATCGGACAGATAATTGTAATCTAGACAATCCGGGGATCCACTGGCTTCTGGCACAGTTTTTGACTGAAAGCCGAATGACGATTCTCATCTTACCTACTTGCACGTACACACAACTAAAAACATTCATTCAAGCAATTCATGCAGTAACAGAAAAAACAGACAAAAATAACAGAGATGCCGACAAGCCTCAAGCAACGTAATTTTTAATCCAGTGGATACAGCAGCGCATCCATGAGGATTCAAAACTACCGACTTTGAGGTATACATGAAAAATTACTGAAAATACTTGTATTTTTCAACATTAGGAGGCTTGCCAAATCTGAATGTGAATAGCCTCACAGACAGATTTGCGTGCATAGAAAATGATCTGAAGAAACTGCATATAAAAAATCTTCGTCCTATTGCATCGAAATGTGTTTTTCTTTGATCGTATCTGACACAAGATAAGGAACCGGATAGAATTCGACAGATGCGCAGCTTCGTGGTAGGCTTATTTCATTCTGTAAAAGTCTCATTTTCGGCATTGTTCCTAGCAGAATCTCGTTGTGGCTGTTTGACTATTTCTGTGGAACTAGTGATCTTTGAACTCGTGCGATCAGGCCATAGCAATGGATTAGGCCTATTCATGTATTCGACCGCTCTGTGTCACTCGAAAGGAAGTAGCACTGAAGACGCGTAGCGCCAGACGATTTAGGCTGATCATTTGAAAGGTATATGCAGTGTTACTGATCTAAAAATCTATGACATCAAAAATCCAAGATTTTGATCTGTAAATGACTGAAATCAATGATAATTTTCTACAGAGCCCATGCAGCTCAGAACATTAAAGCATGTCAAGCTTGAGATATCTACTAATCATAACTGCGAAACATAGGAATTTCCTCAATGCCATTTTCAATGGGAACGAGAAGATGGATGGTGAAATCCTCCTACCTCTATGGTATCACATAGCAAATTAGACGGTCTTAATCATGCAATTAAGGCCGTCTAATTTGGAATTGGAGCTATATAAACGACTTTCATAGAAAAATGACATGTGAAATATCTGCGGACAACCCTATACTAACAATGAAATCGATGACATACCACCCGGCCGTAATGGAATGGCAAAAAGAATGTTTAGGCTCACATAATAGGGTCCATTAGTTGAAATGATTCCGAGTTTCATTTAAGTAAACCTTCTTCAGAGAATTGTCGTGTGGCATGCACTTCTACTCCTCTATAGTAAAATTGTCAATTCGAAGATGAAGCAAGACAAAAAATCCTTATAACGTTATGTTTCTGGCAACTTCTGCAAAAGATTTTGACCAATTATTGTAAGGGTAGAATTCTTTAACCCACAGCGTAAATAACTATGCTTGTCCCTCCTGACGCTCTACTGACTTTCTGTTGATTGTTTTTAGCTTTTTTGCCCCTTAAGAAGCGTGAATACACGAAACGTCGGTCCTGTAGGCCTACACAGTTTTATTATAATTTTATAGCCAATAAATTCTTTAAGAAGATACCTCAACGTACTTTTGGTTCGTCGTCTGTTTGCGACAATCGTATTCATCAAATACAGTGTGAATTCCAAAAACAATAATTAGTATTATAGGTAGTTATTTATAGTACTTTATTATAGTAGTTCTATATTAGTATTACAGTATCATAGAACAATGATAGTATTATTATTAGTTCTCCAACGTTATCAAAATGTTGCCATTAATTCAGGCCTCCCCAGCCAAAATACAAATTTTTCTAGGCTTTTAGGTTTTCAAAAATCTCTCGAAATCTGCACGAGCGAGATCAAACAAAGATGGGAGACGTTAATTTGGGACGGCACAAAATGGGAAGCATCATCAGCAAAGCTATAGCGAAGGATGTAAGCCTAGTATCATCCATGAAGACTGGAAACAAATGGAATAAGATGAAAAGCAAGTAGGCCTATACATGTAGTCTACCAACTACGTTCAACTAGAATACTGCAGGTACTATAGTACTGTCCCAAATCGGAATTCCCAGCTAACACACATGTAAATACAAATCTACTTGATGCACCACACTATCCCGAAGAAGGATTCTTCAGATGCCCTCACCGAAATGCCCTCAAGCACAGTCTATTAATCAGGACTTTCGACTTTGATGCTCAGAGAAATTGATGAGCCAGTCGCTGCAGTGTCGATTTTATCCCTCTAGATGAATTTTGATAACTATGAAGCAATGGGAAAAATTCTCCTAACAAATTATACTTTGGTGTAAATAACGAATCCTTTAAGAGATGAAAGAAGAAATAGAGACGGCTGATGATACCGTAGTACATGAAAAAGTACATGCATAGGCTATACCCTCATTCAGGCTAAAATTCAAACCGCAAGCCATATCCATTATTATTACAATGATATGAGACAAGTCATTGCTCAAAATGATGTATCTTTCAATACGACCGAATTTCAATTTCGACAGAAAGTCTGAGTGCTTTATTGTCTTAAAGTATGATAATAAAGCACTCTATTTGATTTAAAGCATATTTACCATTTGAAAGCAGTGCTATTTTTTCTCTTAGAAAATATAACACCGGTGAGGAAAATAAAGTTCAGTTTTCCTAGATCCACATTTGTCTCAAGTTAAATGATGTACATCTGTGATTTACGGCAACTCCAATTTCACAGACCTAGATATATTTCAAGCATTGCACCATTTGTATTCAATATTATTCCCCTGGTGTCTGCTTTTTGATTTGTAATCAAATTATGTGCTACTCTGAGAGGTAGGCAAAACACTTCTATGCTTTCGACAGCAAAATGCAGCTTCAAAATCTGTTTCACGGCAGGCCTATGTGAAATGGAGAAGATCCTTTTCAAGAACTCATACCTAAAATGCTGCTTCGTTCCTATGCCGCTAGTTGACTGCTTCTTGACAAGCATCCTTCCTTTCGGTCCATATTTCTCTACAACCAAGTTTGTGTACATACGCATCAGGCTAATTGTATTACATAAATCGATGAATTAATTTATAGATTATTTGCTGGTGTTAACGATGATTTTACTGTGTTTTATAAGCTCACTGCTATATAGCCGTTTTCATTTGAAGCAAAATATAAATTTATAGTATGAAATTATTTTCTTGTCCGTTCCTGCAAATGCGAATATACATGTACCTATTTGACACTATGCATATAAGGCTTATATTCGTAGCAGTAGGATGTTGACAATTTTATGTTGCACTTAAATTCTAATGAACAGACAGGCGAAACATGCCCATACACGCTTTCCAAAAGTTATATGTAATTGAAGCAACTGCAAAAACGTGAATTGTGGTAAACGCCATTATAGAAATGACACTATTTTATAGCATGCAGCTACTTTGCTTTGGGACTGGAAATGGACTTTCAATTAAGATATTGTTGAAATTTTGTTTCATAAGCATTAGAATGATAAGGTGAACCGGGGCAAGCTGTTAACAAAGTGACCTTGTAGAGAAGAATGTCGAATAAAAGCACCTTAATTGACAGAGATGTCCCCTAGCTTTGTTAAAGTATAGGCCTTAATATTCAATTCATAGCACTATTTGTAAATTGCAGATAGAATCTATGTTTTTCGTAGTGAGTAAAAAGTAAAATCACTTTTTTACTTTTTTGCCCACAGTATTACTGTATGCGTATCAAATTATCATCTCAAACTAAAGAGTCATTTTCACAGTTATCTGCTTGAGGCTCATGTGTGCTCTTAAGATTGCAGTTTTGTCAATTTTTCATGATTTGTATTGCAGTTTTTGTATTGATCAGTTATTTGCCAAATCTGTCTAGTGCTCTATCATCAGTGTCTAACATATATTGGAAAAAATTAATTTCTCGATTTAATATAATGCATTTATGCAAGACAGGCGGTCACCCTACTATATAGTCATGGAATTCGGCACCTTGAAATTTACCCACTTCAATTAGATTATGGTAGCCTATTTATTGACTATCTTGAATAATAAATTCTAAGGGGACCTCGTCAACCAGTCCCTCTGATTCTACCAGGCATATTTGCATGCAAGCCTATACTATATGAAGAGTTATAGACGTTCTGTAACTTACTCTGTGATGGTTGATCGCGATTATGAATGCATGATTCTCCCCTCCAACTTATTATGCAATCGTGAGTCAAATATTCAATATGCGTCAAAACGTCTGACTTGCGTCTAATAGTCCAACGTGTCAGAATACCGTCGTGAGTCAAAAAGTATGACTTGCGTCAGTAAGAACGAAAATCTGGAGTCTCCGAAACCGAAACCGGCGGAAAGTATTGAAAGCATGTATTGAGTACATCTCAGCAAAATTCACCTGTACACCAAATTCGGTGAGATGCGAGCGTGCGGAACAAAGTCCATTTGCGTCAAAAAGTCTGACTGCGTCAAAATGTCCAACTTGGCGTCATTTTGTCTGACTTGCGTCATCTACTGACTATAAGGAGTTTTCTACGAATACGTTGCTGGAGGAGCAAACAGAAAGCTGAAAATGATTCATCGACCCATTGTCATGGCCAAAGATTGTGATCAAGTCATCCGGGAGCTACTAACGATTCGGAACATTGACCCGTCCTCATGTCTCATCAAGATAGGCGTCGACGGAGGCCAAGGATTTTTCAAAGTCTGCCTTTCAATTTGCGATTATACGGGAGCGTCCAAGACAGACTATGGTGCATCTGCAGGTGGGATCAAAGGACTACTTATTCTTGCGATTGTGCCGGCGATGAGTGAGACGCATATCAATGTCTCGACAGTTTTCCAGGAACTGAACATTCCATTTACCAATGTTCTTTTTGTTCCGATCTAAAATTGGCGAACCTGATATGTGGAGTAGGATCGCACAGTTCGACCTACCCGTGTTGCTACTGTGAGAGCTCTCCTAAAGATCATTGGAAGACCGCACCTCAAAGAACTTTTGGTCAGATTCGACAGCTTTCCGCACAACGAAATGCCTCGGAAATGGAAGGGAGCGACGACTCACCACGATTGTTCAAAAGTGTTCTACATGACCCGATGATAAGGTGCAGCAACGACGTGACTGTCTTGGAGAAGGTACCGCCTCCGGAATTACATCTGCTCATGGGCACGGTGAATCACATTTACAAGCAAATGAAGCAGGTAAGTCAATCAAATAGTTCAATTAGTGTCTACATGTCAATGGGTACCGGTATCTGCAATTCTTCCAGATTTGGAGTGGAGTAGAAGCGTGGCCGAAGAAATTGCATTTACAGCAAGTTGGCTTTCATGGCGGTGAGTTTGTTGGCGGTGATTGCCGAAAGTTGCTTGAGAACGTGGACTACCTTGCCAGCATTTTCCCCCTTGACTTGCTTCCATTCGTGAGTGCTCTACGGGATTTTCGACAGGTCGTCCATTCGTGCTTCGGCATGAATTTGCAGCCTGATTATAGAGAAAGAACCCACGTTCGCCGCCTCATATGCAAATCTCGGTATTAGTGTGACACCCAAAGTCCACATCGTCATACAGCACGTGAGCGACTTCTGCGACCGAACGAATTCCGGATTGGGACCGTTCTCGGAATAGGCATTCGAAAGTGTACATGCTGTTTTTCGCAATTTTTGGTCCAAGAGACAGGTACGAGACATTGACAATCCAGCGTACCCGGATGCTCTATTGAAAACAGTTGTAGAATTCAACAGTAAACATGTTAAGTGGACACAAATACTTTCATGGCGTTGTCTATCGAATAGAATTGCTTTCAAGTTGAATAAATTTTCATCTATTTCTGGAGTTTTCCTTTTTAATTCTAAACAACAATACTTGTACTTCCTAATGTAGGCCTACATGTAGCTTGATAATCACGAGTAGGTCTATTAAATGCCGATGGCAAAATTCTACATGTAAATATCCGCTGACATAATTGCCCCTTAACAATGTTCAATTGTACTTGAATGAAAGTGAGAAAATCACAAAAACAGTAAAATTTATAAAAAATTCACTGGAAAATTGATTTTACTATCGATAACTATCGATGACAAACGAAAAGCTCGATGGATTTTTTGCACTTTCAGTGTTTTATGGTTTATTTCTGTTTTCTTGTTCATTACATGCTGACAAAATTGAATTGCATTTAGAGAAAAACTGGAAAAATCACTAAAAACAAAAAAATGCTAAAAAATCGATATTTGATATCGATAAATGTCGATATCACTTGATTAGCTCGCTAGATTTTCACGCAAAATGAATCTTAGTTTTCCTATAGCTCAGTAATCATGCTGATGTAAATGAAATTGAATTGCATTCTTTTGTCACTGAGATAAATCAATTGATCAATGAATCGATTGATCAAAAGTCAATAACAATCGATAACCTTTGATTAGCTCGATGAAATATTTTGTTTGCTATATTTTTTCAAAATCTTTTGACATGATTGACACGATGGTGTTGACCAAAATCAATTGCATTTTTGGTTGGAAAAAAAAATTTCTGGCGTACCGTGAACATGAAAGTCATCATCAGCTGCTGTAAAATCATCGTCCTCCTCTGAATCACTTTCTAGGGCTTTGCAGCGCGTGACATCTTGCGAGCAGCTGTGAGTCCGAAGACAATGATATTATGCGTACAAGATGAAACACAAACAGCGTCGAGTCAGACGGAAAACATTCTTCAAATTGATTGGCTTCGTCTATCAAATAACATCAATGGACGAAACACAGAATGAATCACACGCACGTGCTAAAAATACGCACACACTCTCGTTCGTCGTGTTTCTGTCAATCGATGAATCAACCATAGAGAATCAACTATCTTGGAAAGGATGACGTTATCATCTCTATGAATTAGTTTATTTCACAATGAGACAATAGCTTCGGGTTGTGAAGATGCTTGAATCGCAACAGGTTATTCTGCTGCTGATCGCATTCTAATAGATCAAATCGAAAATCCTTTTAGGATGAATATCTACCTCACCATAGGAACAAAGTCACATGATATTACGGACGGATAAGCTATCGATCATGAAAAAGAGCAGTTTGAAAATCGTTAACGGACACTTTTGTCCGCCTGATCACATGCGGGTTAATAATAATTGAGATTGATCCTTATCTTTCATACAGCGTACTCTATCTTTGTGTTTTTCTTTGTTCATCTTTTCGATGTTCATTTTTTCAATGTCCATTAAAGTAGAACTACGTTCATATGATAACGAAGGATATATTTTTGCGGTTTCTTCCATTTTTAAAGAAATATTTTTAGTCACATGATATATTTTAAAAACCTGAAGGATGGATAAAATTCATGAATTTGAAATTCTCAACTTTTATGATTTTCGGTGTCCTGGAACGGACATGATTTTCAAGGTAAAAATTGTAATTCTCAAATTTGAGATTTTGAAAAATTTGAAAAATTGGGTATTTTAACCGTTAAACGGCGTTGCGGGGTGTTTTCCACCCCAAGTGATATTTAAATACACACAACTTCTGTTATACTCTAGTTCGATTGCTGAAATCTCATGACTTTTCTTGGATAATTATAATATTTTTTCAGTAGAAAAATTGGATTTATATTCCACATGGTTTATGATTTAGGAGTGATTTTATAGATTCCGGTGTTGTGGGGTGTTTTCTATCCCATTCAAAAAATGATACTTTTGTTCATTTTCTTTTCATCTAAACGAAATTTATCGCTGCCAAGTTGTTTAGAGTTACAATTCTGATGTTATTGACTTAGCAAGCGTTCACGTGATCGCTTTCCAAGAAATTCTGTCCTCCTATTTCCAAGAAATTCTATTCTCTGATTTCCAAGAAATTGCACCCTGCGAAGCTTGCAGTGGAGTTGTCTCACGACGTGATCGATTTCCAAGACAAAGCGCCCTCCTCTCGAATACGCCAATAAATTCAGTGCGTTTCTTATGTGGTTGCACATTCTGTCGAGATGTCTGCATCAAGAAGGTCTCTTCCGGAAAGACAAGCTCGATTAATTGCGAACCAAATTCTGGCTAAAGAAGAAGAATTTCCTGAGTGCATAGAATCTGATGATGCTGCAGCAGCCGAAGTTGATGAAGCTACCGTAGATCTTCCAACTGGAGATCATTATAGCGACGATGATATATTGGATGTCGAACAACTTGAGAGAATTGTTGACAGTAGTCCTGAATCAAATAATTCAAGTGAAAGTGACTCAAACTCGTCGGACAATCTCTTATCAGCCGCCTCATTTGTAGGTGGTGGAGCAATGATCAGTGCGAATGGAACCACGGGAAATAATTCAACCAGGCCATGGTGTTGGGCGTGCGTCATCTAGAAATGTTTTTAATGTCGGAAATCAAGTCTTAGAAGCTGGACTGCACCCACAATCAAATGAAGAATCTTTCCTCGTGTATTTTGAGGATATACTCGCAGAAGTCGTGTTATTCACAAATTTGGAAGGACGAAGAGTTGCTTCAGCAAGTGGAGTCGCCTGAAAGCCAGTCACACTCGTCGAAATCAAAGCTTTTATCGGGCTTCTTATTATAGCAGGTAAGTCATGTTCTTATTTCTGGGCAACTATTCAAAATTCAATTTACTCTGTCTATATAGTACTATTCAAAATTACTACAGTAAAATCTATCTATGACATATTATCTCATAAGGAATAAAAAATAATGCGTTTTATAAAAAGATCGTCTTTATGAGTTTCGTCATAAAAGGAGAATTCTATTTGGGACTTTTTGATGGGTTCGTAGAGAAAAATACAGGAGAGACGAATTTTACTCTATTTTTGCGTCCTTATTGACAGGGCTAGTAATATAATACATACATTTACGCCTATGATGATGTTCATTGATAAGAAATTATGTAGGCTATTATGAACATTTTAGTTATTTGCATTCACATGCGGGATCTTTCTGTTTCAGGTTCGTTCAAGGCAGGTCGCCGTGATATCCAGGAAATGTGGCATCCTATTCGAGGACATTGCATATTTCGAGCTACAATGAGCTACATGCGGTTTTCACAAATACGAAAATGTATGCGATTCGATGATAAATTGCGCCGTGACCGGAATGACACTCATGCTGCCGTTCGGCAGCCAATAAGCATGCTCAATGCATCGCTTGCACGGAATTACATCCCGGGGCCGTTTTTATGCGTCGACGAACAGCTAGTCGAGTTTCACGGACGTGTCTCATTTAGACAGTACATACCATCGAAACCCGGCAAATCTGGTATCAAGGTATTCTGGCTCGTGGATCAGGAAAATTCCTTTCCCCTGAAATGTTTGGTGCCGACACTTTGTCTGACGAGGAGAGAAATGCAAGCTCTATTGGAGAAGCTGTTGTCATGAAATTGGCGGAGAACTGGTTGAACAAAGGCCGCAACATCACTGCCGACAGTTGGTTCACAACGACTCAGTTGGCTGACCGACTCCTGAAGGAAAGGACCACAATAGTAGGAACCATGCGCCGAAACAATCGCTCGATACCTCCTGCCGCCAAATCAATTGCCGGGCGAAGGAAAAGGTACTATGTACACTATTTGTCTGGAGCAAGGGTCCTTTGTTCATTTTGGGACAAGAAAAGGGTCCCGGTTCTCGTGCTTTCCACCATGCACTCATCCGCCATTCATTGTGAAAACCAAAAACCCGAAATAATAGATTTTTATAACAGAAATAAAGGAGGAGTGGACACTCTTGATAAACTCTGCCGCTCGTATCGATGCCAACGCAAGTCTCGCCGTTGGTCATTTTCCGTTTTCATGGCGCTTGTTGATGTTGGTGTCGTGGCGGCTATGAGGACCATGCAGCAAAATGAACAAGAGATCGTTTCACATTTCAATTTCAAATGTGAACTGGGCTTCCAGTTGGCGATGCCTCTTGTTCGTCATAGAGCAACTCCTTCTAATCTAAAACGAAGCATCAAAGATTCCATGCGGCTCGTGGGTGTGACTTTTTCATTACCAAGAAATGAATCGATCGTCGCTCCTCTCCCGGCTACGAGATGCCGATACTGTACCCGTCAGCAAGACAGAAAAACTCGCATGCGTTGCAGCATGTGTACTGTTTCCGTTTGCAAAGACCACGCCTCCGTTTTGTGTCCTGACTGCTCGTGACGTTTGGATTGATTATTTTTTCACTATAGACCTATCTGTGACGTCAAATTATAATCGGTTTGTTTATTTCGTATACACTTTGTTGATTGTTTTATATGAACTTGAAGCTAAGATAAGGTTTCAACACTGGGACAAAAATACATGTATTGATGACAATTATAGACGGAGCGTACTAACGGAATAGACGCTTTTTTATATACATTAGGGTCATATATCCGTTAGTAACATGTTTTCATATAGTAGCCTATGACATAAGAAGGTCGTTCGATTACTATTTGATAGCATCAGACAATTTTACCTATCCCATAAAACATGAAAATATAATAATGGGGTGAATAACACCCCACAACGCCGTTATCCTAGTAAAAAAGGCAACGCCGTTTAACGGTTAAAAAACGTTTTTTCTTCATAACCTGAAAAATGACCAAAATTCATGAATTTAGACCATTTAAAAAGTACCATTTTTTTGAAAAATCGGTATCTTTAAAAACGACTAAATTCATGAATTTAGGTCTTAAAAACTTGAAAAAGGGACAAAATTCATGAATTTATGTCGTTTTTAAAGATACTATTTTTTGAATTTTATGGTGTCCTGGAACGGTCTTTTGCCCATTACTCATGCTTACACCCATGCGCATAACGATTGCATGCTTCAGAGAAAGACTTTTGTCTTGAATATTGACCAAAATAAAATGCATACTCAATAAAGAACTACTGTTGTTATTACAACGAATATATATAAAATTCTGGACATGACAAAAGAAGTTTCCGTGATTGCTTTTCTACACATCATATTCTGCACGAATTTCGGCGCCATATTCTCCATACTGCTGTATGGCGGACACATCTTCATCCCGATTCCTCCTCCTATCCTTCGGTGACCTACTGCGCTTTCTTTCACGGCTACGGCTTCTTTTTCTTCGGCGTTCTCTCGATCTTGAGCCTGAAACGAATATCGAAAACAACGTCAACCTGTTGTTGCTATGGAAGCATGATATGCATATCATTCTTGCCGTAAGGTCATCATACGTCTTTGGGATAAAAATGTTAACATAACATTTCGTGGTGATAAAAAAATATGAAACAACAGTCAAAAATAAGTCTGAACCAACGAACGGTATATGTAGAACTCAATCAAAACTGACCGATTTTGATTCAATATATAGATAAATTCGATCAACTGAAGCTAACTTTAGAAGATTCGCCTGATGACATCTTGCGCAATTGCAAACAAATGTGCGATATGTGGCTCAGCCCTGTAGCCACGTCAATAATGTCTTCCCATCAGTTAGTCTTCCAACATCAGAAATAGTTTCAGGGTGGCGGCCAGATTTCAAGCTTCAACATCCCTGGCTATTTTATTTTAACAAATTTCCACGCTTTTTTACATTGACCAGAAATGTTATTCCAATTACGCCGCTCAAAAATTATCAGGACACTTAACTTTTTTATCATTGCCACCAAATTTATGTCTTAGATAATTAACGATATTTGACTATACCGCACTCATTTTTCGAAAGTTGTGAATTCTGAGAGCGGTGGTTAAGCTTGCAGTTTTTGGCTGAAATGAAACTTTCTGTTTTCGCTTATCAACTGGAGAGCATTAAGTCTAGAGTCATAATTTTTGAAATGGAATGTCTTTCGTTCATTTCCTTTCATGTTCATGTATCCGTGCCTATAAAGCTTAACACATTTAAAATTGGCGAGCCTCTTAATGTCGGCAAACACAAACATTTTAAGCAACTTTATCCACTTTCAACCACATTCTCACATGCATTGCCGATCAGAAGCATGATAATAGCACATGCACACCATGACCTGAAGACATTCCATTTCAAAAAACTCTGGGCTTACTACTCGTTACTTTCTCGTTTAATCAGTGAAAACATTGACAATTTCATTTTAGCCAAAAACTGCAATGTGCGTCCCATTGGATTTACATGTGTTTTTCTTTGATCCTGTCTGACAAGAAGAGGAACTCACTAGAACTCGACAGACGAGCAGATTCGTAGTAGGCATAGGGTGCAGAACATTCTGTGAAAGTCTCACTTCCGGCCTCGTTCCCTGCAGAAACTCTGGCTGCCGGACTATAGTGTCCGGTATAATACTGTAGAATCAAGATCTTGATATTTCTTAATTCAAAGGAGAGCAATGACAGTGCAACGCAGTAATGCTAACTCTGTATTGAAGACAATACCATAAGATTAAACCATGGTAGAAGCCTCTTTATCTGTTTTAATCTACCTCGAATGTGACTTTACATTCCTCGTCATCAAATTATTTAACATGCTTCTTCTTCACACTGCATGATTCATTCCGTCATTTTCTTGTAGTTGGTGTTTATTGAAATAATATTCATAACATGCCGATAGCAAATTTCAAAAATGTTGATTCAATGAATTGAGAATAAATAGCTTTTGAAAATATCACGTCTCAAAGGGCAATTTGTTACTTCAGCCTTGCATGAAATTAGTTTGAAACTAGAAGTCTGAAAAATTGACTAAAAGCAAAAATCGTATGAAAAAAGTTATAAATTGAATTAGTTGAAGAAAATCAAATATTTTGTAATTATTAAAAAGTAAGAAAAATTAATACTTCTATCGCTGAAAAATCACTCAGATAATAGCTCACGGGCTACAATTAATTGAATTAAGGTCTGATCATCTGTGCTTGCTCAAAAAAATAGTTAACGGCTAAATGGTTGATGCTAGATGCTAGACGTCAGCAAAGGCATGCGGTCAAAATATGTTTGCCAAACCAATATGCGGATCACAAACGAACAATTTTTCCTACCGGATCGGTCGAGGCCCGGGTTAACAACGTCAGCCATCGGTGCTAATGCCCTACAGGGCACAGGTGGAAATTGGGCTACTGCAGGGCGCAAACGAAGGAGAGGTGGAACAAATGTTCGTAAGCATGAAGAAAAAAGAAGAGAAATGTGGGTCAAGCTGAAGCTTGGTACGTTGAACGTTGGCACCATGGCAGGCAAAGGAAGAGAGTTAACTGATCTGATGGAGGGGAGAAAAATAAATATCCTATGTGTCCAGGAAACAAAGTGGAAAAGTAGCAGAGCGCATAACATAGGTGGAGGCCACAAACTGTTTTGTTGTGGTGGTGACGGAAAGAGAAATGGGGTTGGAATAATACTGAAGAATGAGCTTGCAGAAAATGTCATAGAGGTGAAAAGAAAGTCAGATAGAATGATGAGCGTCAAAATTGAAGTGCAAGGAGTATCGATGACGGCTACAAGTGCGTACGCTCCAATGACTGGCTGCGATTGGGATGAGAAGGAAGCCTTTTGGAGTGATCTCGAAGAGCTGATGGACTCAATGCCCCAAGAAGAGAGAGTTTTGTGATAGGAGCAGATCTGAACGGACATGTGGGTCAAGGAAACCAAGGTGATGAAGAAATCATGGGACGTCACGGATTTAGATCACGTAATGCAGAAGGACAGTTGGTAGTGGACTATGCAAAGCGAATGGAGATGGCCGTTGTGAATACTTTCTTCGAAAAGAAAGATGAACACAAGTCAACTTACAAAAGCGGGGGAAGAACGTCACAAATCGACTACATTTTGCATCGGAGACGCAACTTGAAGGAAACGACGGACTGTAAAGTTATACCGGGCGATTGTGTCACCACTCAACACAGAATTGTTGTTTGTAAAATGAATATCAAATTAATGAAGAGATGCCGCGCCAAAACCCAGAAAAGAAAATTAGATGGTGGAAATTGAAGGATGAGGACTGCTGCAATGTATTTCGTAATGCCGTGACAGAAGCTTTGGCCAGAAGGGAAGAGCGAATACAATGGGATGAGATGGCTAAAATTGTGACGGACTCGGCTAGAAAATCCCTGGGAACGTCGAGTGGGAGACTCAAAGATAACAAGGAAACGTGGTGGTGGTGTGAAGAGGTTCAAGAAAGTGTGAGAAGAAAAAAGTGTGCAAAGAAGAGAATGGATGAACTTTAAGATGAAGAAAGCAGACAGGATTTCAAGCAGAAAAAGCATGAAACCAAAAGGGTTGTAGCAATGGCAAAGGATAATGCGTACAGCGAGATGTACCGGAACCTTAACTCTAAGGAAGGTGAGAAGGCGCTGTACCGATTGGCAAGGCAAAGGAATGGTGATAGTCAGGACGTGAAGAAAGTGATAGTGATTAAGGATGAAAATGGACAAGCATTATCGAACACCGACAGCATTCTGAATCGTTGGAAGGAGTACTTGGAGAAGCTTTTGAATGAAGAAAATGAGAGAGAAAGAAGAACTGACGAAATAGATGTGGTGTACGAAGAAGTCCAAGAAATAAGCAAGAGCGAAGTCTACGAAGCTATGAGAAGAATGAAAAATGGCAAAGCGGTCGGTCCTGATGACGTACCAGTCGAAGCCTGGAAATGTTTGGGAGAAATCTCGTTCGATTTCTTGACTGGACTGTTTAATCGTATACTGTTGGGAGCGAAAATCCCAAGTGAAAGGAGACAAAGTGTCATCGTGCCAATTTTCAAGAATAAAGGCGATGTACAGAACTGTAACAACGATAGAGGCATCAAATTACTTTGCCATACTATGAAGCTCTGGGAAAGAGTTGTCGAGGCTAGATTACGTAAGGAGGTCACCATTTCTGAGCAACAGTACGGTTTCATGCCCAAAAAGAGCACGACGGACGCCATCTTTGCACTGAGGATGCTGATTGATAAGTTTAGAGAAGGTCAAAGGAAACTCTTCTGTACGTTCATTGACCTGGAGAAGGCGTACGACAGGGTGCCGAGAGAGGAATTGTGGTACTGCATGAGGAAGTCGGGAGTAAATGACAAGTTTATCGAGGTGGTGCGAGACATGTATGAGGACAGTGAGACCAGAGTCAGATGTGCAGCTGGAATGACATCGGGATTCAGAGTGGATGCTGGACTTCACCAGGGATCAGCACTGAGTCCGCTACTCTTTGCTCTAGTCATCGACAGACTGACAGATGAAGTAAGGACACAGGCCCCTTGGACGATGATGCTTGCTGACGACATCGTTTTATGTAGTGAGACCCGAGAAAAAGCGGAAGAGAAATTGGAGTCGTGGAGAATTGCATTGGAGCGAAGAGGAATGAAAGTAAGCAGACAGAAAACCGAGTGCATGTGCATCAACAGCGAAGAGGGTGATGAGAAAATGAAATTGCAAGAAACAGAAATAGCGAAGGTGGACACTTATAAGTATCTTGGGTCAACTATCCAAAGCAATGGTAAATGTGACAAAGAGGTGAAAAAAACGAGTACAAGCGGGGTGGTGCGGATGAAGACGAATTTCCGGAGTCATGTGTGACAAGAGATTATCTGCGAAAGTGAAAGGAAAGATTTTCAAGACGATAGTGAGACCTGCTATGATGTATGGACTGGAAACGGTACCATTAGCAAAGAGACAAGTAGCCGAAATGGAAGTAGTACAGTTGAAGATGCTTAGAATGTCTTTTGGGGTGACTAGAATGAACAGGATTAAGAATGATTACATCAGAGGAACTGCTCATGTTGGAAGGTTTGAGGATAAGATGCGAGAGGCTAGACTCAGGTGGTACGGACATGTGAAGAGGAGAGAGTAGGAATACATTGGAAGACGAATGCTGAAGATCAATCTACCGCGCAAAAGAAGACGAGGGAGACCGAGCCTAAGATACATGGATGTGGTGTCAGACGACTTGAAAGTGATCGGAGGAAAAGAGGAAGACGCGAAGGATAGAGCGAGGTGGAAGGAACTGATCCGCTGTAGCGACCCCTGATCGGGAAAAGCCGAAAGAAGAAGAACGGCTAAATGCTTGATTACATATACCGGCCTAATTAAGTTTCTTACTTTATGCTTCTGATAATTTTCAAAAACAAGAAGCTTAGTGATATGTCATCAAACTTTTAATAGGCTACCAGTCAATCCCGAATTCTTGAAATGTTTTCTGAGGTCGTCGATCAGTAATGCGGTGCACTTTGCTAAGAAATACATGTGTAATTCGCGGCTAACAGCTAGAATACATGCATCCAAGTTTGGAATAGCTGGTCCCTATTTTTCTAGGCATATAGTATAGGTAAATTTACTTGATACTTGCCTAGAACATTGTTTATTGACATATTTTTTGCGTTTCTGGTATAATCGGCACCGGAACAAAGAGCAAAATCTTTTCCGCTAGAAGAAGCTCCAGATAGCTCCATATACTAGTGACCCCGATATTAGGAAGCAGTGGTCTACACATAAGCCCACTGGCTTGGATGACCATCCTGTTATGATTTACTCTCAGGTTTTCGAACTATTATTTAGCTTAGCCGTTGACTTTTATTACAAATGCCAACAAAAACTCTGATGCACTTTTTTCAGTGGCAGCGTTGCTAGAATTTTGTTGGTATGATTTTGGACTGATATCTTCCTCCACTTGGTGTGGATATAGACGTATATGTAACCTACAGTGTTAAATTGCGCGATTCTTCTTTAGATTTTTTTATTGCTCAAAGTTGTGCACTTGTAAAATATTTTTCAACTAATGAAATTGATAAAGTGAAGATGAACAATCACATGACTTTTCTTAGTGTGTATTTAGAGAATGGATAATTTGCCATACTACAAATTGCATGCAAGCACGTTAGGAAGCAAAAAATCATGACGATTTTTACGGTCCTTGTCGATTGATTGCGAGCTTATGCTTGCATGTACAAATTATAGTCAACCAATTATGTACACGACTTCGATGTGAATAGCTACAAATTGCTTTTATAGGATGCAACAACTACTTATTTGGAAAACTTTTACCGATTTCACTATAAGCGACGCGTCAACGATATAGCCATCGCCTCACAGCTATCATTGACACATTCATATGGAAACGAAACAAACATGTGGAATCATGAATATTCCAGGCCTGTGATCGCATGCACATCAATTTTTTTAGTTAGGAAGCATATTGTATAAAATTTAACTTAAATTGTTTCATAGTAGTCTTAAGTTTGGCTCAAATATTGCTGCATTTAATATGATTAGCAAATAATGTTGCATTTGAAATTAGTAAGAAGGCTTGGGGGAGCTGTACATGAGGTCAAGGAAAAATAAGATTTGCAGGAAAACAATTATATGATACACTATCTCTACAGATATAAACGCGAGTTCAGAGACTTCATTATTCTCTTATGCTTCGGTGAATTCAGGGTACTTTTGTCTTTCAGATGCGAAAATGATCATTTTTAAACTGATCAACTGTGAGATGCAGTTTTGAAGAACTTCAGCTACAGTTGTCCATCGGGACTAAGAACTTATCGGGCGAAAAAAGTGCCCTCAACTTCCAAGAAATCTTGAACACCACGAAAACTTTTTCTTCTGCTTGCCGAATATATGAACAAAAAAACATCTTGAAAAAACTCTTCAACTTCCCAATGTAAAATAGCATCAAGGCCTTTTATAAAACTGTTATTAACAATGTGCAAAGAACAGAACGATGTTGGCAAAACACAGGTGGAGGGGTTTTCCTGACTTCATCATCGATCATTCGCTTAATCGTGGTGTTCACATTAGGTCCATCAGTATTTACATCAATCAACAGGCTAAGAGATAACCCACACTTCTGAAAGGCGTGAATTATTGCAGGATCAACTTTTTCGCTGCTTGCCTCTCCAAAGAACAACGAGGTCCAATATCTCACATACCTTTGAAGTAGTGAGCTCCTTACTTACTTACTTACTGACCATAAAACATACAGCTCCATAAAACGAATGTAAATATCTGGTTGTTTTGTGACTGTGATGGTAGTTGTCTCATTGTAACTGATGGAATATGCGCTTCCTGATGCCTTCACGTCATCGCAAAGCTGTTTATGCAAGGGTCCTAATTCATGTGAAATGGAATAGGAAGCCTAATTTCTAGCAAGATGAAAATCAGTGGGTATTTTACTGCCAGGAGCCATCTTTCGAAGAACTTCTACTATATCGTCACTGCTGTTATAAGAGTAATTGTACTGGACTAATTTTAGAAGCCATACGACTTCTGCACAGCTAACCAACTCTACGTGGCTGAGCTTATTTGGGATGGACTTAGATAGTGACATTGATGCATCAGAGGGGCCACAAATTATGGTTGCTTGTTTCGATGAAGTCGCGACAGTTTTACTGTGTTTAGCAGATTTCGAGTGCGACAGTACTTGATTTATTCCCTTTGAATTTTAGGAACGATCACAGGCCTGATGTTCCATCCAGTTGTTGTGCAAACATATATATTTACTTGATTACATCAATTAAGATTCGAAGAAATTTGATAGAAATAGTGGGCTTAATAATAGTCACATTAATAGCAGTTGAAATCGAGAAATTATGCTCATTGAACTTAGCCGCAAAACATCACAAAATGGCATTCCCGGGCTATTTAAGGACTAAATGGCTATTTCGCCTAAATTTAAGGGCGATTCCCGGGCCCCAACAAAATTCCTGGGCTCGGCCGCCACGTAGTTTGAAAATGAATGGACACAGGTAATCCTGACTTATTGACAGAAATTATGACAAATCCTATGTTAATTGAGAAAAATTGATTTGAATAGACTAGAACTGATGTGATTAATTTAGTGAAGCAACACGTCCTGAATTTTCGGTTTTCAATTGAACCAAACCAAATCACGCTATATCCACAGATCAGGCTGACCAAACGAAGTGGAGGAAAATAGAGACCTATTTCTCATAACTACGAAATTTATGTATATTGCATATTTCACATCAAAAGCAATGTAAAACATGCTTGTGAAATATTGAACATCAGATAATTTGATAGAACAATGCATTATTCACGACTCACGGGTATTTTCGATCAATACAATTTATAACCTATACAGTTAAGTCTATTAGGCTATACATATGTACGAGTGTATTCATTTCTACATAACTTGAATGAAAACGACATTTGACTAATAGGATTATGTATATTTATTCTACATCTGCAGACTCTTTCGAAACACAAATTAAAACAAATCATTTATAACAAATCTGTATGATTACTTAAAAATAGCTGTAATTACAAAATAATAATGATTGGCATCATGATAAAAATATCATCTCAGTAATTACCGATACATAAGGTGATATCGTCTACGTGACAGAGATTATGTCCATGAACACATACTAATAAAACGAGATGTAAAGCTGAATAGAATAAGTGTGTGCACAGTGTACACGTACAAATATTAACAAATTGCCATAAAAATTATTATTCTTTAAATTGGGTTTTAACATGGAAAAGATTTGGTCTCTAAAAAATAGAGACCTGACGAAAAAAAGAGACCAAATAGAGACAAATAGAGACCGGTCTCTAAATAGAGACCATTTGGTCACCCTGCCACAGATATTGATAATTTAAAAATTCCCTGATGAGCTAAAATTTATCTTGTCTCAGTTTCCGTCGATATTACAGCCGGTTCAGTGTTTAGATGATACTATCACAGTTTTCATCTCCGCTATTCAGAGTAGGCTCTGATGATATCATGTAGAAAAACTATCTCAAACGCAAATTACTGGTTTTGGAGTCGAACGCTGTGATGTTGTTGTTGTTGTTGTTGTCAATTTTCCCCATTCGGGACAGGATGCCGATATTGCTGGCCGAGACGTCCAGTACTCTTCAGGAACCGGACTAGTTTTTCGACGGATCTTTCCGGTTTCTCATAAGCTCTCATTCGATCTCTCAGGATACGAGTATGATGTTCTGCAGTCTCTTCTTCTGCTCCAGAGTCTATGCATGAGGGGGTCTTTAGTTTTCAGATTCCATGTTGATACTGCCTGAATAGAATGCAATAGCCACTTCGCATTTTAAACAATACAATTCTTTCCCTTCTATTCATCATTACCTTTTCTTCATTTCTGGTGAACTTCCATCTGCTGCAGTGGTGGTCATAGGCTTCATTTCCCATTTCTTTTAGTTGTCTCTGGAATGTTTTCTTCGCTGCTGCGAAATGTAGTGACATTTCTTTTTGGCCTTCTTCTGTCAGTTCTTTCGCTAGCAGGGCTGGGCACGGTTAACCGGTTCAACCGGTTGAACCGCGCGCCGGTTGAACCGTACGGTTGAACCGAGCCACGGTTCAACCGTGCGGTTTGACATTTTGATAGTAACATAGTGGTCGTGGCCACGTGACCTGACGTGGTATGATAGCGCGCTAAAATTCAATTCCCAAGCATAAATCGGTTAGCCTGTGAGCCAAGGACGTCCTTGCCTGAGCCTCTTGTTTCCAATGAGATTTACTTGTGTTATTGTCTATGAGGTAGCTATGGTGATTTAGATGGGTGAATGTACAGCGCAATGCAAGTAACGTAGACCATACGTCATGCAAACTCGTATTGTTGTGGGTGTGGGTAGGAGTGGGTGACCCTTGTGGGAAATTCTAGTGTTAGCAGATGCGCTCATTTTCAACGAACAACCATGTCGAGTAGCTGGAATAGCGGCTCGCGCAGTACAGCCTGCTGGAAGCAATTTGACATTATTGTCAAAGACGGAAAGAAAATGTCACAGTGCAAGTTATGCCAGAAGACTTACGCATACTCTGGGAGCACAACAAATATGTTGAAGCATTTGAGTGATGCCCGCGAATCAATCATTAATACCTCCTTTGACTTAAAACGTGACGCCGCCGGCCGACTCAAGAAAACGTCTGTGAATGTGGACATTGACAGCAACGATTCTTCCTCCGTGAGTTATGTCTCGTCAAAGACAAAGCAACCAAAATTAGACACTTTTTTTCATCTAATCGGAATCGCCCATGCTCTGAAAATAGAGCCAGAGCAATAACTGAACAGATAGCAGAAACGGCCGCATATGACCTCCTACCGAATTCCTTCGCCGAGAAACCAGGAATGAAGCGACTGCTGAATTTGCTCGAACCAGGTTACATAACTCCATCTCACAAGACAGTTGCATCGCATATCAATGAAAAGTATGTGAAAGCACTACAAAATATCAAAACTTACGTAAAGGATAATTTGGATCATGACGCTCTGTCTTCAATTACAACTGACATCTGGTCTAACTTAAAGATGGATACTTTCATAACAGTCACTATTCATTTCATATCCACTGGATTCAAGATTCAAAATGCTTGCCTTGGAATATCGTACTTGAGCGAGCGTCACAGTGCAAAAGTCATTGGCCAAGCTATTGATGAAATATTGGAAAAATTCCAGATATCAAAGGTGAGACTTCATGTAATTACCTTTTTGCCAGACGTGACGTAGCTACATGTAGTAGAGTAGACATACTTTAATACTACCGTATAAAATCGAATGATGCTTTCATCTCCTTGACAATACTGTACTTTATTGATGTTTATGAAACTGTATGTACATGTATATATTGGCTTCTTTTTTAATTAACATTCGCACATATTCGTGTGTTGAGCCAAGGACTTGGATGAGCATATGATACACAATGGATACACGTATTATGATGATACACGTATTAGTATGATGTCCATTTTATATTATGTACATGTATGGGATGGTTTTATAAGAGATCTACCGGTATGCATATTAGCTTGAAACTGTGTTATTTGCGGTTTATTATTGATGCCCATGTGCTTTAACCATTTTAACCCTTTCGCACCCGAATAAAAACGGCCGAGGAATGAAGATACCTACATATTCATCAAAAAGTCATGCTCTTACTTTAATAATGGCTAGGCTGCAAATGAAATCACTGCTTAGATATTTTGAATACAATCACTGACATAGAGAGCGCCTGACTTGCCAGTTTTCAACTATAGCGACAACATTTTCAGGTCTTCAACTGTACTAGCGATAATGCATCGAATATGCTCGCTGGAGTACGTAATAGCGAGAAAATAATGTACAATTGCGGATGTTTTCTCCACTTGTTTGACTTGGCAATAAAGGACAGTATCAAAGCATCTGGATTATCACTGATGTTGGACCGGCTGAGACAAGTTGTTGTGCAAATACGTACTTCAACGGTCCTGACATTGAACCTAACGAAGGTATGCTTCTTTCATTCTTGAGGTTTGTGATCCGCGGTGCTTAATGAATGATTTTTGGTTTTAGGCTATTAAGTACCTGGTTGAAAAGGGGGAACTAAGCGCGTCAATGCAGGAGCGCAGACTGCAAATGAATTCTACGACTCGATGGAACTCATCTTGTGAAATGATTCGTAGTTTTCTTGACTTGAAAAAGGCCATTGATCTCATAGAGCGAGACCTGAAAGGTTCAGAAACCATTCGAGTGGACGATGTGAACATTCTTGGAGAAGTGGTCAATATACTGGATATTTTGTGTGATATAACGACTCATTGGCAAACGTCAACATTCATTGTCATAACCGAAGTATACCCAGTACTTTTTGCACTAATTCAGAAATTGCAGTCATCTTTGACTGAATTGAAAGAAGAAGTTTGTCTGAAATTCATATCATGCTTGATTGATGAGATCAAGCAACGATTTTGCATGGATGATTCTGAATTTTTGGGCAAATATTCGGTTCACTCTCTATCATCAGCCCTTGATCCGCGATTCAAGGATCTCTCATGCTTCAGTAATGATGTCAAAAAAATGATTTGGGAACGCGTCATGAACGAAATGAGTAAATCGAAAGTGAGCTGATCTGTAACTGTAGGCTAAGTAACATAGATGTGCCGCTACTGAACACAAGGGAGAAAAATAATAACATTTGCTTGTTGTACTTTAGGATTGCAAGAGCTAAATCTGATTACAAATTTACTGGGTAAAAAGTGAGTAGCTCTGTGCTAAGTAAAATTTTGATTTAAGAGAGTTGCTAGGAAATTGATAGGGCTACAAAAAGAGTTTCGCAAAGGCATGACGTATAGGCCTATATTTATATATTTTTCTTGGCCTATTCATCAATAAATGCATCCTTTACACTTACGCGCACATTAACGACTATTGTGCAGGTAGGCCTCGTGTCTATATAATTTATAATCTAGGTAGTTTGAAATTTTCAGATTTTTGTACACCTCTGTGTGGCTTATGTTGCAGATCATGTAAGCTTATAAACAAGAATGTACAGCATGACCTATAGAAAGGGCTAATAGAAAAATATTTGATATAGGTATATTTGAAAAATGATTATCCTCTATGAAATCAGTATTCACATGCACGCGTATGCCATGTACAATTTAATCGTTGTAAGCACATGCATGCTTTTTACTGTAATTCTTTTTGTTTGTAATCATTCATATGCTGACTTATAATGTTATGAAAATAGTTTAAGATGTTAAGAACAATAATCCCATTTTAGCGAAGTAGATCTATATTCTGCGAATATACATGTATATTTCCTGCCAACATCAGATTTGTTTTGAGTAGGTCTCAATGCCTTCACTTTTTAGGCTGCCTCGTCATCAGAAAAGGAAACTGACCCACATCAAAGCGATCGGCCAGCTCATTCTAAACGCGTTTCCGCGAGGGATCGCGTCCTGGACCTTCTGCCGTTTCCGCCACCTTCGACACACATGCAGAATGATGGGAAATCTGTCGAATCAGAGCTGGAGGCTTACAGGAATTTGGATTCAATCGAGATCTCCAAAGACGACGACCCACTACTTTGGTGGAAGGAGGAGGAGAGATTTCCGACACTTAGGAAAATTGCTAGAACAATCCTTGCCATACAACCGAGCAGTGCGGCCTCTGAGCGTGTTTTTAGCACTTCAGGCAATATCTACAGTGCCCAGAGGTCGAGCCTGTCCCTCAAAAATGCTTCGAATCAGTTGTTTTTACATGAAAACATGAAACTTTTGTTGTCACTGTAAAATGAAGAATATATTTAGAATTTGTTTTGAAATGGTCCTGTGTTAAAAAAACCACGATTACATATTTGTATGTCGGGTCCTGCTTCTAATGTATGTACCGGTACATTAAATTCATAATTTACTTGTACATGCCTATTTTCATGTACAGTACATTCGGGTGTATAATGCGGCTTGACTATTTAACTAAGCTTATGTGGGCCTATCACAATTGAAACCATCACGATTGTAACCGTATATGCCTTTAGTCTGATAGCCATGGAGCATAGCCTTAATGAGACATCACACATCATAACCTAGAGGTTGTAGGCAAAAGTGCAATTGCAAAGTGTGTAAAATAGCACGACAATAAAATGAAAGAGAGTATCATATTTTACAATTTTATGCCATATATGCTGAGTGTGCTATCAAAAAACAGACAGGTAACAAAATAGGCTATGTCCTCTCCTTGTTGGCCTTCGATAGATAGGCCTACGTAGGCTAATGCGGTAATACGATGCTACTTATGTAGATACTACTCTTAAACCGCGCGGTTCCGGTTAACCGAGCGCTCAACCGTGCGGTTGGTCAACCGTGCGAATGGTTGACCGTGCCCAGCCCTGTTCGCTAGTCGGTCTGCTTCCTAATTTCCGGATGTTCCTACGTGGCTTGGCAACCCCTGAATGTTGATTTCTGGGTCCTTGCATCGTTTCTTCATATTCCATATGTTCTGCCACATTTGGTCTACGATTTGATCACTTTGCTCGTGCGGTCCTCTACAGATCTGCAAGATTCCCCTTTGGCTGTCCGTTAGTATCGCTACTTTCTTCCCACAATTTCATCGGTTGCAGTCTTGATCGCTGTCATTTCAGCAAGATTCAAGATTAGTTTATTTTTCACTACATCTGAGATGCATATGACATACAAGACACAAAGGGTAACACGAAAAAAGAGAAGGTCAGTAAAAGTCAAGTAACTTATATGGTATAAATTCCAGCAATGAAGCTGGAACAGAACATTTCTGCTAGCGCCTTTTCTCCATAGCACTCTTGTTTGTTTGCATTTTTCATCTCAGTACATGCTCCACTTCCTCCATTTGCTTGCCCTTCCTGCATCGTGCATCTGTCCAGATGATCACATCTGCTTTGTTGATTTTGAAGTGGTCTATTGTCTTTGATGTAATTCCCTTCAATCTCTGTTGGTCTTCACTTTTCGTGCAGTTTTCTATAAGTCTTGTTCTGATGGAAATGTCGATGTTTTCTTCTCATGGAGGTATGGGTGAGTAATGCAGGACTTCCTCTACCGGTTAATTATTTAGTCCAACGTCTCCAGATGTTTTTCGCGCTCTTATTCTCTATTGTCTGTCTCTGCTGTTACTCGGTGTTGCGTTTATGAGCAAGTTCAAAGATTTCACATGCGGTAGCTATTTTTGCATTTCTAGTGTGAATAAATGGCATCAAGTCCACCTGTCCATTAAGGGGTTGTTGTGCTTCTGATATTGCCTGTAATGATCGTCACAGCTTCGATTTGGACCCGGTCGATTTTCTTGATGATAGTGTCACTGGCGCACGCTTGCCATCCTCCAGGCGATGGCGAACGCCATGATACCTCGATCGTAGATAAAGCATGTTTCTGTAGATGATCGTAAATACTTAACTCTTCGCGAGTTGATCTTTTAGCTTACATGTAATGGCAAGAATTGCATTCTATAGCTGCTTGTACAATATGTAATAAGACTATAATACTAATGGATTCTGTTTTTTAGCATTTATCCTTCTTTTACAGAAATGGAGTTCTCCTTGGTTATGCTTTTACACCATAAAATGCATACATAACAAAATTCAATATCAACTTCAATGAGCGAAGCTGGATGAAGAATCAACTTTGGTCGCAGAAAAATCTCTTCAATTGCTCTTTTGTTATTGAAGTAGATATACAACTTGTCAGGATAGTATAGTGACGTAGGTAAAAATTACTTACGGCTTCTGCGTCGTCTATCACGGTCTCGATCTCTGTCCCGATCTCTATCTCTATCACCACGGTCCCGAAATCCGTCTCGGTCTCTTCCGTCCCGTCCGCCACCACGCTCTCTTGATCGAGATCGACGTCGGCGAGGCATTTCCTTTGGCGATGGGTCTCGAGTTCGGATAGCGCCGTCACGTCCAGTCTCCTCGCGGCCAGAAAATCTCGAATTCATTTCTGGAGGTCCGCGTCGTGTGCTCCCGAGACCACCACCTGTCAAAATGCAAACAATGACAGTTGCACTTTGCTATTATGCAAGAATATATGTACCATACTTCCTCAAATACCACCCGCGGATTACATGATTTTTGCAATTAAAATGCGGGCTCTGTTCGAAGGTGGGTTCTAGAACAAATTTTTAATTTCGAGATCTAGTTTTCAAGATTTATCTAGGGATGAAATACAGACATGTACATTGGTAGTTAAGAGAGAATGTGATTGCGACAGTGATGACAGACTAGATACTCAAGCTTTGAAGGAGGTAGAACCAGAAGCTCATATTGTATGACGGTATTGACCATTTTATATCGATTCTATTATTTCTCAATCATTTTGCTAAGAGCTGTAATTCATGCTACAGATAACATTGAAAATAGATTTCCTAAAGAATTCCTATCTTATAAGGGGAAGCAACAAAAGGAGCAATGAGATGATTGTGATCAATGCTACCAACAGTTAGGCTGCTATTGAACAGTGATGTTTACTGAAAGGTTTTGTTTGACAATATAAAAACACCGACTTTTGCAGTCACATTCCAATGGAAGTGTTTTTAAAATAAAATTCCCGAAAGTCTCATTATCGATAAATCTAGGAGCGGATTTTATTTATGGACAGTTTATCTAATTGCTCTTCCAATTCAATGCGGGTTCTATTCCAGAAAATACGGCATAATGACAATCAGAAAGACCAGCATTTTGAAAAAGTACCAAAAATGCTAGTAATGAAATCACGAGTTCCCTTGTGAAACTAGTGAAGGTAAAACAGTTTGTTCTTCATGATCTTTACAAGAAAAATATTGAGTCAAATCACGAAATCTACATCAGCTAGCTGCAGTATATGAGTGATGAACATAAATAAACATTACAAGGTGTCAAGTCAAAATGGTATGATAAAACAGCCCAAGGGAAGTTTTAACAACAGAAACGATTTCAGCAACAACGAAAACCTAAGTTGTTGTTAAAATTTCAGCCGAAAACTCAATAGCCCTTGATTCCGCGAACTGTCAGATAGTATTGACTTTCTGAGAGTCACAAACTCCCTTTGACTTTTCCTGGCAGTTTTATCAAAAATTAGTTTCAGGACCATTTTGACCTGGATATCGGCACCTAAACGGATATCACCCTATATAGTATTTCAAAATATTTAGAGACGGCACAATGTGCAGTAGAAATGTTCATTCAAATAGCATTAAAGGCAAAAATATTGAATAAAACTTTTGAATAATTGTAATGCAAATATCGTAACAGCAAAATTGTAGGAGAGGATCATTATCGACTGCATTGTGCGAAAACAAAAGCTAAGTGATAAAAATGATAGAATATGAAAGATAATATCTATACTCAGCTTTGCCAGGATAAGAGCTGCATCCACTGTGTCCATTATTACCCAACTTCCATTTAAACTCACCTAATCGACGTGGTCTCCAGCCACGGACTGTCCTCGATCTTTCAACATCCACAAGGACTCTTCTTCCGTCTATTTTCTTGCCATCTGCGTGTTTGTAAGCAGCTGAAAAGAGGCAAAGCTCAAATTAGTGGATAGTAACTTTTGTTGTCTACCAAATCAACAATCCGTACTACCTGAAAATGAACGACTTGATGTCAAGCCCATCTTGATTGACCATCCAATCACGAGAAGGCGCATCGATGGAGAAGAAAACTTACCCGTAACTCACCCGTCAAGTACAACAAACACGCATCCTCAAGCACACGCTTAGTCTAGATATCCCTTTAACTATTGTGAAGAACATAAATATGGTCTTCGTCTTCTCAGATTTAATCTTAAGTGATAGCGATCCATATCCATTATATTTCTAGCGAGGAAATTATCAACATTTCTTCTCTCCGTACTGAATAATAAAATGTGATACTGCAGAACCACTCAGTCTTACACACATTTGTCAGGCACAATGAGGATAACAAACAGAAGGAAAATCAACAATCCGTACTACCTGAGAATGAACAAATTGATGCCATGTCCATCTTGATTGACCATCCAATCACGAGAAGGCGAATCGATGGAGAAGTAAACTTACCCGTAACTCACCCGTCAGAGAGAACAAGCACGCATCATCATCATACGTTTTGTCTTAATCTCCTTAAACCTGTATTCTATTTACTATTGATCAGCATTCTGCATTTGAAACTGTATGAGTTAGGTCAAGTATTTCGTATAGTCAGCAAGATTTAATAAATCCAATTTCAAGCCTGGCTTAATCAATAATCTAATGAGAAAATAATTTTCTTATAACATCAACAGCATCTTTAACATTGGAAGGGGACTGCTATGTCAATGACGATTCCTCAAAACCCATTATGTGTGAACATTTCTCACACCAAAAGTTTGGTAGCAAATATCAATGCGCAGTGATGTAGAAAAGACTGCTTCAAAAAATTCTTCGAGGAAGACCACATAAAAATTACATCTAAGAACTCTTACAATTCGATCAAGATCTCCTTTTATTCGACAAAATTGCATAATTTAGTAATAAGTACACATACATGTATATGATATTTGACTAGAACTTCAATACCTTAGACATTTGTGAAGAATAATCGAAATAACAAGCTTTCCAACGCAGCACAGTGTATCCACTTCAAGATTTAGCTTGCATTTGCGGGTTTCTCCCCAGGAGTCTTGATTGTCTATCATGGACTTGGAAAATAAAGTTGGGAGGCCATTTAAAAGCTTTTAAGAATAAGAAGGTTATTGAATGTGATCTTATAGCAGTTCACTTACTACAATAAATTGCACTTTTGCACTCAACACAAGTATTCGACCACAGATGTTGAGCTATCAATGATACCAAAATACGTCGTTATCAGAAAGCAGCATTATTTTCCAACAATAATAATAAAAACCTCAAATAGCTCATGATTTCACAAGCCGATCTAGTTAATCTTGAGATCTTTTGATTATATAAGAAATTGAATGATCAATCAAGTTAGATCCTACTCGATCCCATTACCACTAAAACCCTTACCTTAATATGAATAAAGGTGAACTGTTACACTTAAACATAGGCGCTTGAGTTCTCTTGAGCTTCCACATTTTCTTCGATAGAAAGGGCAAAAATTCAGTAAGTCAGCTCGGAAAAGCATTCACAACCTTTTCATTTGATGTTACTGATATCATACGGACTATATTAAAATCTGCCAAAATATCCTAATTGATCGACAACGACACGCCACGAGTCTGGTGCAGTTATTCACAGATCGAAATTTCAATTCACATTTACAAGGTTCCTATGTAATAACCAAAATAATGAATCATCAGGAACACACTCTTGGGAATACGAATGTCAATTTAATAAACCTGAATGTCGTAATTATAAATAGCAAACTCAAAAATCTAAATTTGAAGTTATTTTGCTATGCTGCTCCGAGGCAATGAGGAAAATCCGACAGAATGTTACTTAATTTAACGTCTGTTGCACGAAGAGATGAGGCATCTAATATTATCAAATTCATATCAGTATTGACGTCGGATATCAAAACCTTTTTTTTATATATTAACTTTTTTAATCTGGTTTCCTACGATGAATATCAACTTCCATTTTAAGTTTTATATAAGATATTCTTTAGCTGTGAAAATAGCTGTCATAACAAATTCTCGCTTCATACATAAGTGTCGAAAGCAGTTCCTCTACAAATCTTGTAAATGGTTATATTGCTCGTGATGATAAATCGTAAAATAGGTAGCATCATTGAAATTATTTGAGTATCTTCTGAACGAATGGCGAGCAGAGAGATCTGAGAAAACATAACTAATAAAAATCCTGAAAATATCGAGAATACCATCTTTAACACAACTAAATATAATACATATCACGATGATTCAGAATAACGTGCATGGATTTCAAAATATGCAAATTCTACATCATATAGTATCATTCCAATTATGAATCGAGTTAAAACGGTAAATTATTGAGGAATAGCAACAGCTATTTGCTTCCTAATATTACATATTTTGCCTCCAAAAGATCTACCTTAATTCAACAGTAATTTCGCAAAAAACATCAGAAATTAACCAATAGACAAAATAGTGAGCAAGGAAACTCGACTGTTGAAGAAAATCTATTTTCTAAACAATATTACGAAAAATTAGACACAACACATCATTGTTGTATCTGTGATCAGATTCCGTCTGAAAAATGTCGGTATTCAGTATTTTCACCTATATAAAACACGAAAAGCGTTAAATATCTAATTGTCCTGCGTTTTCAGTTGCTGGTAGTTAACTCACAATTCTGAGTATTAAAGATGATAAATTGGACACTAAATATCAGAGGCCTTTCCACTGTCTTTACATGCTATCTCTCTCTCTCTCTCTCTCTCTCTCTCAAAGTATTAACTTCATAGACGATCAATTTTTTTCTCTTAATACTTACACTGTCTGACAAATATAAATTAGGTCAGAATCAATGCATTGCAGATACCTCGTTTATGAGAGTTGTCATATCAGATGGGATACAAACCATTGATAAAACTTTTAGTCGTTTTTATTTATTTTCTTACCAGAATATACAAACCTATGTAGTAAATGCAATTCAAATTGAAACGCACAACTTCCGATAAGGAAGGTGACTGACTCCCAGACTAAGAAGCACAGTCTGAAGGGGAAACAAAAATTACATGTTAATTTTTTGAAAAGAAATCGCTATCAAGAGTATCAGAATAATGAAATGTACATATTTTAGTTGCATGTATGAAAATTATTAACGGGTAACTACCGCTTGTAGAATTTATCAACACAAATAGTAGGATCATGGGCTGCATATTCTCAAAATTAATTCATAGGTCATCGGAGAGCTAGTTAACTTACTTCCAACTCATTAAATCCTTATCACAAGACGGATAAGCAACGTCATCATGGATAAGTACAGAATAGGATAATATTTAACCAACGATTTCGACCAGAAAATGCGCTCACTTTCCGGTGCTAATGAGAATTATTGTGGAAGCTGTCCTCTTTACCTTCACGATTTGGTAGGCATCAAAAATCGAAGCAGTTTCCGAGAAACCTATGCGAATATTTTTCAAAAAGCTTGGCAGTTGTGACTAAACTGGACTTGAACAATTTAAACAAGCAAACGTTAATAATTCTCACCTATTAGTCTAAGGATACTTACACCAATTCACGTGAAAAGTGTGCGACCAAGAAACTTGCAAATCAACAAATATTATTGCCTTATTATCTCAAATCTAGCCCCTTCGTTTTATCCATTTGTTTCGGTGAAAATATTTGAATGAATTTGATGGTTAAGCATCGACATCTTCAAATTCTAAAGCTCAACTAGGTAATATGCCATATCAACATATGACCTTGCTCCTTCTTTTTTTGATTAAAATGAAGATTATTTGCAAATAACTAACGTTTAATTTTGAAAGTGTCATTGTAAATCCTGCGTCATCCCATCTCGATATTTTAGATTTGTAGTTACCTACCAACACTTAAAAACGATCGCTAGTATCAGATGAAACTGACAGTTTATTTGACGTGTGGAACCAAAACCATCTATACTATTCTTTAAGTGCACATGAAAAAGTAATTATCCTCTCGAAACATCTGCTCTGCCCAACTGAGCAATAAGACCACAAGATCAGTCAAAACGAGAAAAATTGGATTTTGATATATTCAATGACTTTTTTTAAAAATCGCCGGTCATGCTTCAACAAACTGGCGGAAGCATTGGATACAATCAAAATCCATTCAACTACTAGCAGAACTTGGGTCAGATTTCGACCTGACGAAAGAACGATGTGAATTTATTCCCATCACTAAAATCGATACATGACACAATAAACGTCAGTGTTCGTCTCGACATTTGATTTGATGATGATATTTTGATAAGCAGCTAGTTGTAAAAATGCAGTAATTAGAGCTCCAGAGTGCATGTACAGTGCACTCCGGATAAGCGGGACGGTTTGCGAACGAGATCTTCATCCCGCTAAAGCGGTTGACCTAAATAATTTCTATGTACGCTAAAATTCCGTTTTTCTATTGATAGCAAGAAAAGGAAATCACATATCTATTTAGAGAAGAAACGAATCACATGTCATCTGACTTTTTGTCTTTCGTCACCTAATTCGGAGGATTTCAGAAGCTCCGATGAGTTTAACTTTTCCTAAAGAGTTAGCAAAAGTTGGCTGGTTGACAAAGTGCGCTGTGAACTGGTATAGTGAATTCTAAGAAAAACCTGTGTAAGTAGATGAACATCGATTGTTTGTAAGCAACATATCTACTAGACTATTTCTTATTGGCTAAAAAAATGATGGCTCAAATAAGAAATCCTTTTCCCGTCTCATCCAATGCGGACGTACCTTTGAGTGGGGAATGATTTTTGTAACTGCCAGTGCATGAGAGAAACATGTGGCAAGAACACAAATACGGTGTTGGTTGACACAATCGAAAATCATTCAATGCAGAAGTTCTAATCTGAATTATTAGAAATGCAACAAAGTCTACCGCTTAAGCAGAGTGGCCTCCAAAAGGTCTCCCTCTTAACTGGAGGGTTCTACATGTGTTGGAAATGTTTTCACTCTTCTTCCACTAATCCGGTTCCCACTTATCCAGTGCACAGTATCTGTTTTTTGATGAAATAAGAACGAATAATAAGTGAAGCGCGTGAGCCAGGCAAGAGGTGCGGTTCTGAATTCAAGCTTTCCGCATATTTCAGTCCGGTTACGAAGTCTGAGTTAAAATTGAAATTACAATGATGTCATACGATTTTACATGTTGAGAAGTTGACTTTTTGAGTCCACAAACACCAGAACATGCTTATCAGAGAAAAGTCACAATTACGTTTAAATTTAGGGCCTACGCTTGATACTATTCAACGTAGCAAAGTGCGTCAAGGTAACAAAGTTAAAAAAACAAGCTAATGATTAGTTACTTTTCAATAGGTACAAAGTATGATTTAAAAGAAAATTTTTATATCCTAAAATGTCTAAAAATTTTAAAAATACTTACTAGAAGGACAAACAACGCTTCTCCTCTCCTCATGTGTAATGAATTGGCGAGTAAGTCGTTCTGTTCAAAATTATGTTCATCACTTATATATTGAAAAGATCCTATTTAACAGTCTGCCCATTCAGATGATAAGAGGACAGGTCTGTTTCCAATCAAAATACCAGATCTAGCTAACAACACAGCGGGATTACGCTATCTAAAATCTACCAAGTGTGTAAGAGAATTAATATTAGTTCCTCAAGCTAAAACGTGAAATAGAATTGTACAAAATATGCATACAAATTATTTGACTATTTTTAATGAGGTCATCAACAGGAACTTGGTCAGGACGATCGCGTTTCGACCGCTTAATCCTCGACGCTCAAACCCGACCAAGCGCGGTCCTGTACATTTAAGATGCACAGCCTCAAAAATTAAATTTATAATAGAGAAAGATTAGCATCTATCAAAAAAATAGAGTCACTATTGACTGAAATGTACCTCAGGCATTTGAAAGAAGGACAGAGTCCAGCCAGTAGAGGTATTTGTCTACTTTGAAATACCGCATGAAATTTGGAACATCGAAAAGTTGCCGACATCGTGACACTTCTCATGAAATTAGGATTTGGATCGAATTCAATCAAAATTGTAGCACTAGAGCTCACAGCAACCACTGGAGCATCACTGCGTTAATGCTGAATGTTGACTACGATGAGAAACCGATGAGAATTACATATGATAGATCCACTTAAAACTGACTTTCAACCAAAACTTTGTTACAACACACAGTTATTTACAATTACTTATCGAAATAATATAAGTATCTATATCGAGCTATCTATTTCGAAATAACGAAAATTATTGATTTTTCATTTCCTTCAATGTGCAGATTGAGTTAGACTCTTGTATATTTATCATTCTAAAATGTGACAACCTCATGAAGTCTATTAAATGTGTATTTTGAGAGGAAATGAGCATATATCGGAAATAATACGTTGCAATTGCATGTCATAATTACGCAGTTTTATGGATAATTCCCCTTACGAAAAATTCTTTAAAGCATTGCTAATCATAAACGGCATCATATCCAATGTATCAATCGATAAGAATGTTTATTATGACTTATTATGATCGCAATATTCAACATCATTTCAAACGGAAATGAACTGTTTCGATGTCTGGGATCTTTTTTGAAGATTGTCTATGACAGCATATTATTCGCCCTGTTATGTATAAGTTATGAAAATGCTCTACAAGTTATATTTACAAATGTAAATTTTGGCTCGTTACAAATTTTCACCAATAATTAAGGTGCACTGTTTGTGCTCCAGAAAAAACGTGCTTACTTGGAGCCATCACATAATCATTTCTGCAAATATGAAATTGCATAAGCACTCACTCCAACTAGGATTTAATGAACTTGATTGCAGTAAAAGGCTCCTTCAGTTTTAAATGAGATGAACGGGATCCTGAATTACATCCTACTTTGGGTCACAAGCAAACAAAATGCTCCATCTCGAAGTACAGCATAATTCACTACCTGTCATCAATGCAACTTTCCCCCTACTCACCATGCATGTCTCGCTCATGTTCGTATTCAATAAAAGCATATCCACAAGGTTTATTCGTCCTTTTGTTTTTTGCAACAACGATCTGAAAAAAAGTCAAAATGAATGGATTATCAACAAATGACAATGAAAATTATTATGGGTGAAATTTCATCATTTACAGCTGATTTCATCATCAGATTATAGTCACCATCTATTAATAAATGGCTTCGGGAAAATATCAAGTAAATTAAAGGTGCAGTTCGGCCAAATTATGGCTTTTATTCGCTCGATCAATGCTAGACGCACCCCTGATCCCTGTTCGCCACATGGTTTCCTCTACTTCATTAACATTGAAGCACATGACCGTGGTTAAGTTTCGTGATGACTTCATCGGGGACACACTCTCATTGGAGAGATTGGCGCAACCACAGATAATGAGCGCAACGTGCATGCAGAGATGCGCTCACACTGTCTTCTCTGATAGGAAAGTTTAATCGACCTGTCTCGAACACGTAACGATCCCTCACTCTCACAGAGTAGAAATAAGTAACCGCGGTAAATGAGGCAAATGCATCATTTATCAACTGAAATGTCAAAATTAAGAGAATATCATTAATTAAAGTAATGATAATACTGTATCATAATTATGTTAGCTACACGCATATTACTCATCAATATGCTGGAAGAAATTCAGTCTTCGGATTTGGCAGATGAAGTACAGGGTGTCCCAGAATTTGCGCAGTTTTTAATTTCAATATTAAAACAATATTTTCTGATCGAAAATCATTTTCTTAATGAAAATTAACATGGGAAGACCGTGAGGTTTTAGTATTTTACAATTAATGTTCAAAATGTCCTCCATCTTCGGATAACAAAATACTCACTCTTCTATAGATGTTGTAAACAGCACTTGCGATCTCTTTATTAGTAATTTCTTTGAACTTCTGCACAATTTTCCTCTCGGCAACAGTTGAAGGCTTATCATTATGGTACACCCTACCCTTCAATATCGCCCAAAGCCAGCAGTCACATGGTGTCAGATCAGGAGATCTTCCCAGCCAGGGTGTTTTAAAGCCGTGTCCAATGACCCTTTGAGGAGAGTGTTCTCGTAAAGTTGCGGTAACATGACGTGAAAAGTGCGGTGGTGCTCCGTCTTGCTGGAAAATTGCTGTGGGGCAACATCGTTTCAATTGGCATTGTGGAATGAAGTGATTCTTCAGCATTTCATTGTAAATGTTGTCGTTGACAGTATCGGAGAAGAAAAACAACTCAAATTTGTGGCACTGAGAAAAAGATGCATATACCACAACACGTGGTGAATGGAGAGACCGAGTCAGAGTCACAGTAAGCTTTTCACTAGCCCAAATGATATAGTTATGCCGATTTAGTGAACCATCCAGTGAAAATATTGCTTCGTCAATCCAAATAATCTTAGGCACTAAATCTTTATTGCTCATTAGCCACTGACCAAATTATATTCGATTCTCCTTATCTTCAGCAGTGATTGCCTGATGCAAAGAAATGCGATACGGATAAAGTCCCAATTTGTCTTTCATTATTCTAGAAACACTTGATTTTGGAATTCTAGTTAGAGATGCGACAGTATTGCAGCTGCTCGAGTTCAATGAGCTCGAAGATTGAGCGACACTTATACCCTCTTCAATAAAAGGCGCACGATTTTCATCTTCAGACTTTCTGCCTTTTTCTGGGGCATCGTGAAGACTAAGCTTTTTCAAATTTTGCAATAAGACGTGTGATAGATATCGCTGCAAATGGATTTCTTATCAACTTGTGTTTTGTCTTATATGCACACAAAGCTTGAGTGGCACATCCTTCATTTGCATAGAAAAGTTGGAAAATTTCCAACCGGATTGATAATGATAATAATAGACGTATATTTAATCAAGTAAAGCACCCCAATATTGAAAACCGTGAGGCGTGAATACATCAAGGAAATTACACACAAGAAAGAAAGTAAACTTAACAATGGGATCGTCATGATGAAAGAAAGAGAAGTCACTTTAGAGCAAATCCACTGTTGTACAATTTTGACATTGAAACAATGAAAGATCGATCATGAAGTGCTGACGTTACAATAGGCAATCTAAATTTTTGTGATAGGTCCATCTTGACTAAATGACAACTTGTAAATAACCATCAATGAAGTTTTCGATAACAGCTAAAACTTATCTTTGTGACCAATATTCAGAACATTTCTTCAGAGCCAGATTCCTATGGCCAGAGCTATCTGAAAAACTAGTTGGTGACAATCAATAAGCATCACTTGCAAATAGCCATCAGTGAAGTTTTCGATAACAGATAAATTTTATCTTTGTGATGGATACTTACTTACTTACTGTCCGGTTTTGAGTCCTTGTTTCCACAGGATTGGGGGTTGGACTATATTTCGTGTCGATTCCGATGTGGGCGGATTGCGCTTCTCCACGCAGCACGGTCTTGTGCAGTGCGACGGTCGAGTTGCAGATCTCTCAGATCCTTCTCCACGTTGTGGATCCACTTCTTTCTCTGGCCACCACGAATATTCGGACCAGGTACCTCCAGAGTTAGAGCTCTTTTTGGCCAGCTTGAGTCAGGCATCCGTTCTAAGTGTACGAACCAGACCATTTCGTCAGAGCCAAATTTCTATAGTGAGAGCTATCTGATGTGCTAATTAGCTGACCAACTAGAGAAGCCGCATCATTAGTGACACGCTTGAGGCACCATTATGTTAATCGTGTTATTACAAGCTCATTCGAATTATATTACTATTGTATCATACGTGATAATCCTATAGCGTGAGGGCTCGTTTTCACGCCAAAATAAAAAAACTGCGTCAATTTTGGGACACGCTGTATTTATCTGAGCTTATAATCAATCAAACAAATAATTTTCATGAAACAAATTGTGATGAAGATATATATGAATAATTGGACTATACTAATTAATGAAGAATAATCGTCCAATTCAGCGGAGGTGGGGAAAAGGAACGAAGCAAGTAAAGTGCTATCATATTCTCATGTACAGGTAATGAAGCACACACTAGGAGTCGAAAATTAAGTCAATATGCTGATATGTCAACAACTATTATAAAAGCACTCATTAAGTAAATGCATAGCCGAGTTGTCAGATTAGTCACACATATTTGCAACTTGTACATCAGCATACAAAGAGCCTACTTTCTCCAAGTCATATGAAATTTGTAGACTTCAAGTGAAGATATCAAACAGAATTGTTGTATTATTCCAACTATTTACTCAAAACCATTACCAATAACCAAAGTCCTTACACACAGTTTTTGCAAGACATTCCCACTTACTCCCTTTCTCTTAGAGGAGTTCCTATAAGTCATAAATTCAAGAATTGCGTCATGAGAGGGCAACATCTCGATTATTATCAAAAGGACCATCACTATCACTCTTATTTTATGACAGACAGAGGGAATGCTACCTTTTGGGTTACGTTTCATCCATGTGCTGCGGAAGGATTCGAGAGAAGACTTATAGACGTGAGTGAGGAAGTTCCTTGCGGATGACTTGGAGACAGTGGGAGGACGTCATCTTTTATATCAAATAAACTTAATTCAAAATGTGCTAGGCCTATCATAGCCATAATTTCGAGTTGATGTAGAACCTTACGTTTAGTTAATAAACCATGTTATGTGATAGGTACTTACATATAACTAAATGACAGACTAAATTACTGAAACTTTACGTTTAATTAAATCACTAAAACGTATTAGAGAATAACGACTCCATCAGTTTTAATGAAGTCTCTAAAATGTGATATACTTAAAACTTCTCACTCTTAAAATTACAGAAATCATGCCTAAACAAAAATCATCATTAACTTATTGAACACTGCATGTAGTCCTAACTTTCTTGTCTGGTGTAAATCAATAGAAACACACATCATTGATATTGCCATCCCTTAATATTGCCTTTAGAAACTCAACATGGCATCATAATGATGGTCGAATATCGGCCGACGATGAATATACTTCTGACGCGTAGTCTTAAGGCACATGCCAACCCCTAGCTGCAGCCTCTGCTCTCCATGCACGTGCTAGCGAGTGATTCTATCTTCCTGACACGTCTCCGATGACGTCATTAAATCTGCTTTCGGGTCCTGGGCGAAAAAAGGCTACTTAACATAGTGAGAGAGAGAGAGGAGACAAGGTCAAAAATTAGACCGACCTACACATACAAATGATTTCATTCTATGAGCATATCAAGATATATATATATATATCATGAAATATTCAACAAGAAAGCAAATATACAAAAAAGAGCATTAAAAACACAATTCGAATTCACTTCTTGGGACAAATAATGCACATCAAAGCGGGGTGGCAATTTCGATGCATTATGACTCAAGAAAACTTAACGGGAAAATATCTGTCGAGCCTTTGTTATGGAAACCGCAATTATTTATTTTTCTGATTATCTTTCATAAATGGAAAGTAATCCATCCTAATAGATATATTATCAGCATCAAATGTGAATTGCCGATCGAAACAAAGAACAAATTTAGATAGATAATGGATCAAATCCTCTGACAACAGAAAAACTGACAAATTCAACGATCTATTGCCATGGAAATGGCATTTATTTGTTTATTTGAATTTCTCAACATTCATATCCGTAAAGTGATCGATCTTCAGTCTCAGCGTCAAATAAAAATTCCATTTTTATGAGGTCCAAGAATTCTTCACCACACAAAATGACAGGAACATCAAGGTAAGCTTCATTGCACCATAAGGTAGATTTCATCGAGCTATTGCTATGGTAAATGTATGTACTAAATATCTGTCAGATAAAAATTCTAGCATTTTTTACTTATTGCTTCATAAATTCATTATGTAGACATTGCAATTTGAGCACATTCCTGGTACCAGATCGCTTTGTATCAAAATTGCTCTTAACAGCCACATTTATGACTTCAGAAGGAAAACACCGTTCCTTTTATAAGCTGTTACTCTGATGATGCCAACTTTACCCCCGGCCATCGAAGATGCATCTCTTTAGACTCCAAAAGGCCTAAGCCTCTGCTACCTTGTAGGTACAGTGTGTGAACCCTCTCGACTTCAATATACCTCCATTCAGATCGCGGGCTGTTGTGATGAGGAAAGAGAGCCTCGTTGTTCTATTTTTAAATTTAATTATAAAATTTTAATATAATTGTGCATTTATAATTGATAAAGCAGATTGCATGACAATTTAGATTTCATTACTTAACCGCGTAGTTTATAACCGAATAACCGTGTATGATAGCTGTGAAGCAGCATGCACTTTCTTCAAATTACGAAGTTAATAAGATACCGGAACCGATTCATAACAATGCGGGAATATATTAAGCTCTTATGGCCTTAAATATTCAGGCTCATGGCCGGTCAATCAATGTTATATACTTTGACTGTCCAAAGCAAGAATATTCAGTTATTTAGAGACTTCGTGATCGAGCCACTGAATCTGTTCAAGCAGATTATATAGACAAATTGAAGCATAATTTCGAGAGTAATTTACTCGCAGTCACTATCAGTTAAAATAGTAGGCATGCATGTATAGATTTAATAGCATGGCATGAAAATGAGATAAACATGTTTATAGATAGACTGCTTAAGTACAAGATCAGTATTCTTTGAACACTCGATTTTATTTCAATTGCTCATAATCTATTGATGAGTAGAATGATATGAATATTAGCTTTCTAAAGTATACACTATTCATGACAATTGATCTTTATGCCAGAGACATCACGAATCAAACAATGAAGTTTCATTTACCGTAATTTTCCTTCTCAAATAGCGGCATAAATATTGATTTTGGCACTATTTTTGTAATTGCTGTAGAAGTCGAATAGCTAAGTTACAATTTTGAAGACCATTGTAGGAGGCATGCCTGAGACATATACTTACAGGAACTGGGTTGATTGGAGGGGTCAATTTTTTCTGTCTTGATCACAATTCCGCCGAAGCGTGTTACATTCGTGAAAATCTTATTTTTTCCATTCTTGCTTAGTTTCTCAATTAAGGAATTTTTTCCGATGAAAAGTTCACTTTCATTAAAATGAATCGTTTTGTTTTTGTAATCAGCGGAACGCAAATCCTTAACATCAGCAAGAACAGAGGGCTGTTGGAACCGTGAAAGTATATCACGCAGAAAGTTATTCTAAAGTTTATTTGTCAGATGGATCAATGGTTCGTCACTTTGAGATTTTTTTAAGATTCTCAACGCTCGGAAGAAGCCACACGAGAAATCGACAATACACTGCTGCACGCTCGCTCTTCAGAAAATATGTTATTCTAATCAGTCGCTGATGGTTGTACGAAGACCCTGTAACCCTTTCGTTTCCTCATAATCTGTTTGGAAACACAGCGTGGATGAAATTCTCTTCAGGACCTGCTGATTGCTTCGCGACTTTTTCGTTTTTCTTGATTTTCTCCTCAAGTCTAGTCAGTTCGGAATTCATAAAATGTGATAAAGGCTTCCATAAGGTCAACTATCCTATACAAACCTGCAAGGAGAGTTTTCTTTTCTTCAAATTTCAGGATATTGATTAACATAAAGCTCTGACGTCACTACTACCCGGGGCTCTGATGGCACTGGCAGCTTTTACTGCCCACATGCCTTGATCACCGTTCTCCAATGACAATATCCAGACTCAACCATACGGAAGGAGATTACAAGGTAAATATCTTGTTAAGGTTCGACGAAGCTCACCGAGCATTGACCACACAGAAAAATCATGAAAATTGCACCTTAGTCCCCTGTCTTAACCAAAATCTTGAACCTACAACCAATAGCATTATCATGTGACATCTTATTCATGCAAGATGCACTATTAATTAATTTGGTGCTACTTCAAAATTAATAAAAAAAAAACAAAATTGATGCGTTCTGTTACACAGTGATCATTAGTACGTGCATCATGTCTTTGTCGACAATTTGCTAACTTTTTGTGGGACGATTTGTCCAGAGATTAAATTGTGCCTATGTGAGGCGCTAATATCTCTAGTATTGAAAAAAATTATGCAGAAAGGAAGTGAAGGCATGTGCTCGCAGCATGAATGAAAAAGTTAATGGAACAGGTAATAGACCAGGGGTTCTCAACACGTGGCCCGCGGGCCATTTTGTGGCCCGCAAGCTTGTTGGCGGTGGCCCGCGATGAAACGAGTGAGCAAGACATGCGTATATTTGGCGGCTTGTCAATTGAGCTTGTCTATCAGTTTAAGAACAGCTAATTTGTAGCGCACGGCGACAAACGTGATGTGCGCGCTATTTCTCCCACTCAATTCAGTGAGAAGCTCTGTAGAGAAGAGTGAAGCAAGCTGCAGCCGTAGCAAACAGATCATACATGTCAATTGTTAAAAACTTACATAGCTGAAGTTCAAATCGATTTTGACAATCGATTTCAAGATTTTAATGACCTTATTCATTTGATAGGATTTATGAGAAATCCTGTAGAAGCAAATGTTGAAATCTGTACAGGTCAATTCGAAAAATTTGGAGTGAATGGAGCTATTGGTGAGCTGCAATTGATTGCGCTGAGAAATAGTGGTGTTGTTCAAGAATGCGTTAGAGATGCAACAACTATGGTTGATATGTGGTTTTACATTCCTGAGGATGAGAAGTATGCAGATATTTGACGATGTGGACTTAGGCTTCTTGCAATGTTCGGATCAACTTACCACTGTGAGTCTTCGTTCCCTACACTCAACTACATAAAAAACAAATATCGATCACGCTTGACTAACGCAAATGTACAAAACATGATGCGTCTTGCATTAACCGGTTTGAAACCAAGATTCGTCAAGTTGACAAAAGCAAAGCCTGGACAAGTTTCTCACTGACACAATTAATAGCATTTATGATGTTTTGGATGAAGCCATTTCTATTTTTCTGTTGCAATTTATAATTATAATATCATTATTGGAATATCATCATTCTTCTCAATTTAAACAAGGAGTGTTTATATTCATGTACGCATGCATACATAATATGTAATATTTCCCAAACGTTAGCATTCATCCAATGAATGTATGCCTCCCTCCCTCTCTTTATCTATAAGCGTTGCATATTTTGTGAATGCGCATTAGGTTTCAACAAAAACGATAAACTCTCACTGGCAATAAATTTTCAAAACCACATGCGTTTTGTAAAAGTATACATGTATACAGAGTTACAGATCTATCCTATAAGCTAGGTAAGCTTATATAGTACCCTCTAATTATGCCAATAGGTCCATACCCTACCTCTACTTAATCATCACAAAACAAAAAAAAATTTTTTTAGAAGGATTATTAATGAAACATAAATAGGCCTATAGGCGCTAGTCAACTCTAACTAATAACGGTACCTATGTATAAACAATATAATAGGCATACAGGGGTTCTTTGGTCATATGTTCAGTCGATTGGCCCGGTAGTATATTCATTAGAAAAATGACAGGAAATGTGGCCCGCCGAATTTTTGAGTTGAGAACCCCTGTAATAGACTACCTAATACTCAAAGGAGAACTCAACATATATGGGAACATCGTCTAAGTTCGGAATGAGACGAAATTATCCAAGGCTGCATTCGTTGAACTAGTTGATTGGATGCCTGATCATTCACCTGCGTCGAAACAACAGATCTGCAGACTGCAGCGAACAACTAAGTTGACGAGTTGACTTTAAGTAAATAAGAAAATATGCTTCGTAAGTGTGAAAAATGACGAATTACTACAGCACTAGAAGCATTCTCAGTCGACATTTACAGTATCAGTTACATACGATCGTGCTATTCATCTTTCCGTATTGTAACTTACATGCTACATCCACCTCTGAAGGTGTGATGCGCTTAAGTGCTTGTCACTTATCTTACTAAAATGATAGAATATCGACCGCAAAAGAAAGAGGAGGGTACTTTTTACTTTTTTCAACTGTTAGCCCAGTTGAATCGCAATTACTAGCTAATATGAAAATACATAAATATTTGTTCCTTGACTTACTTTTTTGATGGATCCATAAACTTCGAATTCTCGACGCAACTTCGATTCACTGCTATCGTAATTCTGGAAAGTAGATGATTGGAAATAGGTACATGCAACTCAGATACTCGCTTTCATTACTTTAAGTTCTTATTATCACTTCCTTTCATTGATGTGATTTCATTATTAAAAAACCATAACAATTAACAGAGGTATGACCAGAATGGGACGGTACATGCCTATGTCTCAATGATCAATAAAACCATAAGAACTCTCTGCGGCAACTATAATATCACCTCAACTTGGTAAACCTTTATTCAAATAAGCGCGACGTAGATTACTAGAGTTCATGATATTACTTGCAAAATGAAAAAGTCTCACACTTACTCATAAGGTGAGGTCAAGTGAAAAGCCTTCTCAGAGTCAGAGCTATTTGTAGCTGAAGCAGCTTCCATTAAGAGGCCTCTCACTCAAGTTGAAAAAACTTGCTAAACTACTACCATCGATTTTCCAGCAGTTGGACATAGTCATTTACAGTATGATATAAATACTGGCATTTTGTGGATAACAAATTTGCGCAAAATCCCAATTTTGGTAAAAAAAGAAAAAAATTAACAGTATAGTCAGAAACACCATATGTTCTTATTTGCAATGTCTTACACATGCTCGAAAATGAATTTTCAGGTTGGAAATTACGGCGTACAAGGAAGTGGTCCATGATCCCTGTTCTCCCCTATATTCAGATCTTTGTAAGCCGACAGTGTTTAGGTTACTGACAAGCTCAGTCGGTGTAGCGAAATTAGGAATGAAGTTAATTACTCTTCCCATTGTTTCCTATAAAAAGGAGCAATGTGAAATGTCACTACATTCTTCGTCCACAGAAGTAAGTAAAATATTGACAGTATTATTGACTTATTTTCGCATATCCTTGTTAACATACATTAACAACCAATTAAAAATAAATTCAATTTCTGAAATTGCGAACAACATTGAAACTTACGATTCGAGCGACGAACAAAGTTTTGAATGGATCACTAGTTGATTCAGGATTATTCACAGGATCCCCTGAAATGCAAAGATATCAATAAAATGGATTTGAAGCAATTTTAGATAGAAAATTATGCTTCAGAAATTATGAGTCAAACTACAATTTAATGGAAAGATTCTATTATATTAAAATCTTCACTGTATAACGGTCTTCTCAAGCGGGAGATTCTACAAAAAAGATGAGATAATATGCAAGACACTGATACTGTGATACTGTAGTCCCCGCGCTTTGGCCACAGTAGATTATTTTGATATTGAAAAAAATACACGGGAAATTTACCGCATTATGTAAGTTCACCCACGCAGTCATTCATTGTCATACCATAAAAAAGCTGGGTCCTCCTAACCCTATACCCTGTCTACTCGTACTAAACATTTATCGAGTAAAATGTAGTTCGGATACTTGTCAATCATTTTTTTCGGTCATATACAGGCCTCCTAGACCCTGATTCAAGAGAAGTCAGAAGAAAATTAGTAACTTTTCTAAAAATGGATAGGAAAATATTTGGAGGCAAAATAGGCATATCAAGTGTTATCAAAGATGTAAAATAAATATAAAACCCTCATCTTTATCCTCTGACTATCATTCTTTCAACGGAATGAAATGCAATATAAATGTACTGTGTATGGCCAGATTTTAAGCTTCAAATTCACGGGCGATTTCCGGGGTATTTGAAAGAATTATCCCACTATTATTTCCACATCGATAGAAAGGTTCATTTCCTGAACTTTCTAAATCACAAAATACTTCATTTTCATCATCTGAATCATAAATTCAAGAAAGCTGCATTTAGATGATTTTCAGACTTCAATTTTCGAACATGCTAGACTGTAGTAGAACGTTATGCATTCATGCCATGATAGATTACCATAACATTAAAACGTACAAGTTCATGCAATGGCACGATGACACTTAAGTTAACAAGAAATTTTTGGCAGTTTGTGAAAAGTGGGCCTAATTTGTTTTGCTATGTCAACAGAAGCAAGCCAGAATTAAATATGGGCGATTTTTTAGTGCAGTAGAATGCTAAGCTCATCCACAAGAAATGGCGTGAAATTCGAATAGAATCACGAAACGTTGAGTAAAAAAAAATTTCGCTCTTAATTTCTGCGAAAGCCAGTGGCAATAAATTTATATCATTAACATCATCCTTATCTTAGAGTTGAATTCTTTTTACTACATCTATACATTTCCATTTGATTAGATTGCTATGATTAACTTCGTGCATACTGCATTCCATGATAGATGGTCTTGTCCATATTTCTATATCTTATTTTGTATGTCTATATCTCATGCCAAACATTTTGTTTAATTGCTATGCATGAATGATATTTTGTCACTCTCATCACGTGAATCTCGAAACGTTGAGTAAAAAATCTCGCTCTTAATTCCTTCGAAAGCCAGTGGCAATGAATTTATATAATTAACATCATCCAGGCAGGAATGGCCAATGGAAACATTAGCCGTCTCTACAAAGAAATAACGGTTTCGATCGAATTCCCTTTCATCATTTACAAAGTCCGGTCGATGTAGATAGTGTAACAAAGGTTCAGGGTAAATGCGACATGGCGCATCGTGGTAAATACGACGACGATCGAAAGTTTGAATTTTGCGCTAAGTTTCAATGCAATTCTATAGTTACACTTCCTAATATCATCTGTCAATAAAATCGTCACCAATATAATTTGAAATCATAGATATCTCAAACGATGATAGGGTACAATGCTGGCAATTCAAGCTTGGCTCGAGTTCAAGGATTTTGAACGATTAACAACAGAAAGGCGCAGCTTCAAGTCCAGAAAGAAAGAAAAACGCTTACGATATTTAGGGCCTAAATTTGATATTCTGTTCTCTGATATATTTCATGAAAGAAATAGGTCATTTTTGTTTTTGGAACGTAAATCAGTTGTAGCATTTCATATGTGTAGCCTATTTAAAAACAAGCCATTCGACTGCAAAACACGCTTACCACGGACACAACAAAAAATCATCCCACTTGATGTCATATTGATATAAATTTATCAAAATGATGAACGACATTAACTCTACAATCACATATAGGCATAGATCCACTTCCAGGAGTCTCACTCTCAAACCCATAAATTCAAGGAAGTAAATGAAAAAATTCAAGGAAATATAAATCAATATATTTTTATACAAAATCTGAATAAATCCGCAAAGCGAGATTAACAATGAAGGGTCTTTGATAGAATGCTGGCTGTTCAAAGGGAACAGAACATGAAGTCTTTCGTCTCTTCAATAAGTGCACAAACAACAACGAAAGGTCTTTGGTAGAGCGCTAGTTCTTCAGGAAGAACAGACCATACCGTTCTTCGTTTATTCAACAAACGTATGGAGCACGAATAACAATAAGACGTATTTGATAGAATGCTGGTTGTTCAAGAGTAAGAGATTAGAACAATCAGTAACAAAAGATAAGAACAAATAAAAAGTCTAACAATAACAAGTACTATGATGATTATGGTCAATTATGATGATTCGCTTGTGATCTCTGTAATTTTGCCTCTTCCTTTTGTTTGTCTTCAGCAAGCTTTTTCGAGTTTTTCTTCTCTTCTTCTTCAATCTTGAGGGCTTCAAAATAAACAGAGCGAGCTTTTCGATAGCGCGCCAGCAAGTCGTGAGTGATAATGACGAATTTTGTGCCACCGCTTCTTGTTATTTCCTCTTTGACGATCTTCATGGCCGCCACCGTAGAATTCTTCAAACTCTGTCTATCATTTGAAATTGCTTTTGTGGTTGAGAAACCACGTTCGACAACCGCGTTGCTGTGAGCTGGAGAGCATACCATTTTTATCAGTTTTTGAAGAGCAGTCGTGTCGTCACCCTGTTCTTTCAAAATTGAAAATACAGCAGTCCAACATGTATCTACTCGTACTTGCACAGAGGTATTCGGAATTTCGTCATCGGTTAGACAACGATATTGTCTCAAGGATGTGCATGCTGTGATGACTTCATCATCGTCGAACCTCTTCATTATTTTCATGACAGTTTGGGACATTTCAATCAACCGAGAGCTGGATTTTGTTTTTGGTGAGATGAATGATAACAACGCTAGCAGTTCATTTTTCAGTGGAAGGTGCGATTGCAGATATGAAACACCACTTACGATGTCATCTCTCAGCTCACGTTTAGCATCTTTCCGATTTTGTTTAAGTCCAATCTTCTTCATGTCATCATGAAGTTCTTCCATAAATGGAAAATGACTGGGTCTTACAGCTACGTCATCGACTTTGAAACTTGCCAGCTGATCGGCATTGTGATCAGGCAGCTGAGTGCTTGGAATCACCAATGAACATAATTGAACGACGAGATCCACTGGGTCTGCATGTAAATCTCCAACCAAAGGCATCGTTGGTTGCAATTTTCTCAAGAAAGTCTGGTAAACTTGGTTGACTATGAACAGGAACTTGATCAGCTTAGGAGCTTCTTCATTGGAGAGGTAACTCATAATAAGGCGATAGTTTTTTCCTTCTATAACAGATTTCGCTTTTGATTCTAGTAAAAATTAGTTGAAATATTTGTGAGTTGAAATCCACAAGCTGAGGGGTCTTGTAATATAACCTTGATGTAACCTCCATGATATGTAGAATAAATGATCGAGTATTTTATGAATTATATAATTGAGATATGAATTGGCAAAACTCTAAAAACACTCAGAATAGTGAAACATTTACTGGCTATTGAAAAGGAGAAAATTTAGCAAAAATCATGTGTAAGTAGGAAGACTTCTAAAATGTAGGTAAAGGATAACTGGGATGCCTACTTCCTTGAATTAGTCATTTGATTTTGAAATTAAAGGAAGAATATAAATCAAGGAAATTCAAGGAAGAAAGTTGCCCATTCAAGGAACTCAATGAAGAGACACTTGCACTTCAATGTGTAATACCTATTCTTGGTACCGATCGCGCCCTTGAGAATTTCCTATCAAGATCAGTTGCACTATCAATAGAATAATAATGTAATTCGCCACTGTCATTTCATTTTACATTCCCAACCTACCATCTAATTTCAACCTGGATCTAGTTCGCCACAGCTGTAAGGAAACGTACTTAGTCGCAATTACCCCCGACTTTAAAGGTCACTTACTTTGAAGGCTAATATTACATAAACCTATTCTATTTAATTCACGCCTGAAATCCTTACGCGTTGAAACTGTATTCATGAAATTATCGTTTAATTTGAATAAATGATAGATGATGATAGCACAGTAGTTCGGCATAAACAAATTAGCCTTTTTCATGTCGCATTTCCCTCAAATCACCCTTAATGCTTCAGATCACTATAAGATGAAGACGCATCCGCAATTAGAGTTGATCGTTCCTCACAAGGCCTCGCTTTATTTTTGTGCAAGGGTGATATTTGACATAAAACAGTCAACTACCATGTTGTTGTCTTGCTTTTTTCAGCATATTCATATGAAGAGTGATCGTGTGTTCAACAGCCTTCTTTGCAGCACCCTTCATTCATGAAGATCTTACATCATTCGCCCCTCATGCTCATCAACTAAAATCTGTATTATTATACTGCTAAAAAATTTTACACTTTAATTGCTAAAAATATGTACACGTCCGAGCTTTCGCGAGCCGGCTCGCATTGTCAAGGAGTAAGGCAGGAGTGGTTCCAGTCAGCAAGTTCAACTGTAGTGGCATGCATAAATAGTGAAGCCCTACCCTCACTAGCCGAACTGCGAGTGCTAAGTCTCAAATTGCGCATCTGTCAGTTCTTGCCTTGCCCCTGCCGAAGAACTATTCGAAAGTTGAGGAAAATTATAATATCAATCGACCTATCGATCCCTTTCTTTCATTATTTTTTTGATTGAAATCGCAAGGATAGTGTCATACGCCTTACATTACATGTAATATTTTCATCATGCATATGATGTATTACACATCAAAATGGTGTTATAAAGACAAGCTGATGTATAACATGGTTGAGGGACGCTCTTCGATTGGAACAAAATTACTTACATAATGCCAAATCTTGCTCCAATTTGTACGCAACTTGTTCCTGCTTTTGCTTTCTCTGTAAAAAAACAAATATTTTCATATCATCAGTACTCAGGCAAATAACATGACTTGTACCTTTCTCTCTTTGCGTTCGTCTTTGGTCTCCACATAAGATGGCAAAGGTGTATCCCGTGGGTCCTAAAAAGGATCAGTTGATGAGAATTTATCTGCCAAGTATGTACTGTACATGTAAATTAAAACAGCATTTGACAAAAACGCTCACATTTTTCTAAATATTGTGCTTTTACCTGTGTTCGTATCACATTTACTATCAATGTTTATAGACTGAAAACTCCTTTCGAGGTATGATAGCCTACTTATTTTGTGTGATCTTTTCAGAATGGTCGGTCATCGAAATTATGACAGTTAAGGAAGGGTTGCCTGCGGCTATTATAATACCCGATGTAACTGAGTGAAAGTATTTGATGACATCAAAAATCATTGAAATACACATCGAATTTTTTGAACTCTTATGAATATTGAAATATGTTTTAGACTCCAACAAAAACGAAGGAGGAAGAGGGACCCTCAGAAATTGACTTGAATTTTACACCAGCACTATTTTTAGAAATCACTACTCTTCTAAATGAAATAAAACTCTAAAAGAGATAAACGTCGATTCGAAATAAATGCATTGATTACCGAGACTAGAGAGCTATGTAAATGCATGGCAAGAACATGCCATAAATCTTGGTCAATGAACGATAAGATACTAGCACTCGAAATAATTTTTGATCACAGATTTCGGATTTTGGTACTTGTTGACTGATACATTTTTCAGTTGAAACATGTGAAAATATGAAAATAAATTTCAAAGCTCACTTTATCGAAAGTCACTGTAGCTTATTCTATCTTAGCCACAACTTCTATATATTCAGAAGACCTTAAAAGTGATGCTCCTCGTGTCTTGAACTGGCATGATTTTCACAATTCTATCAAATGCACTGATTATACTGATTATTTTGATTAATACTAGACAGTTTGATCTCGTTATGTTGCGAAAAACGACGATATTCTATGAACTTGAGTAGCTAACATCGTGTAGGCCTAGTCACCGGTAACTTTTTTTCTCGACAGATAAAGAGCAATGCGACACAACTTTTTACAGAAAGGGTGAAGCGGAATGGGGATCAAGAAAGTCATGGGACTAATGTTATCCAATATCCATGTACGAACTGAAAATCATTTCATTTCAGTGTTAAAAAAGCATGATTGTAAAAATATAGTGCATACCCATTAGATCACAAACACAGGTGTAAAATAATAACACTCTGTCAAAGACATTGATAAACCCATTTGCACTTGTAGTCTATTACTATCACATGCCATGAAGATCAGCTTTTAACACATTTATATTCTTCAATAGGTCAAATGATTATTATGTTCATCTCTTTAAAAGACAAGATTAATCTTAAATGATGTGATTCGATATGGCTGGTAGAAGTCTTTTATATTTTTCCCTTGCACAACTAAACTACACGGTGTCCCATAGTGATGTGGTTGACAATATAACAGTTTCTGAAAACTATTTTATTGGAGTAGGGACTATTGAAAGGTGACTAACGCTTCGACGATCGTTTGTTTGATGAACAGTGAGCTGGGAAACCATTGACCGTGTAATTGAATCAATTACTCTCCTGTCGACAGTTGACGTTCACCTGCAGCCAACTCGTCTACGAATTGGTAAACAAAGGCTTGAGTTTACTTGAAACTTAGTACTTTAATGTTACTATTTTCTGTCAATGCATCAACATTTTGTCTTGCTGTATCTCAGTTCAGAGAACAAACGAGGCCATGAACGAGAAAGATGTCTTGACTTTCAAATTCGTATTACTACATACAACCAACTCCTTGAAATTTACGATTTCGAGAAATGTTTATAAGTTTATGACATCATAAAGAATGAAAACGAATCGATAGGAAAATTTCATGTCAGGGATAGGAAAGCAAATCAGGACTGTCACTATCAAAGTTAGCATTAACTTGGAAAATACAGTGCCACTTCCTCCTTCGTACTGGTGGCTTTTAAAATCACCATACTGTAGGCCTATTTCAGGAATATTGTAGAGGGATAATCAAAAAGAGGCATCATGAAAAGTCCAGAAACAGATGTGCTTCCTTTGTATCGCGAAAGACAACATCATTCCCGTCTACTTGACCAACGCATCTTTTCAAACTTGACAATAGTCCAATCGTCCTGTTTCTAGTCTTTGATTGGTGGGAAGCCCTTTACGCACGATCTCGCATCACCGTTTTCATTTGCACTTTTTTATGAAAAGTCATCGATCACTTAGATTCCTTGTGTTTCAATCGTTTTGCCCAGCGGTTCGATACACAGCTAATATTATGAATTATTGCTCTTCAAAAGTGCTTCGGATTTCATTTTTCTCAGACCAATTTTTACTTTCTTTTCTTCATCTTCAAACCGTTTCAGTAGTGATCAGGATGACAGCATTTCACTGGTTTTTGTTGTAGACGCATTTTTCCTGATGTTTGAGAAGGATTTCACGCATCTATCTTCCGGAGGCAACATGGGAGTCAAGAACTAGTGCCACAGCCTTTTTTAGTCCACGAGATTCCAGCAAACCCGGAATCCATTGATACTCTGATGGAAGGCTGCAAGAATTCTAATATTATTAGCGTGCGAGCGAAGTGGGCCAATTAGAACAAACCTCTTCATAACACACTTAGCATTGCAGGCTCCCGGCCTCGACTCGACTTGATCATTCATGTGTGTCTCACATCCTCACAAGCCACCGAAGATAAAGGATAGAAAAAATCAAATCGAACAGCCCTCTAGATATTGACAATTTTTGCATGACTGTCAATAGGAGGGTTGCCTTTTTTAGGCCATGCTTTATGCATCCACATGGTTCCTCCCTGATGACTCCGTACATAGCGATCTTATTTTGGTTTGTGCTTCTTGAATTTCAACACTTACAATTTTGGTTAGCGTCTCGTCATGTTTCATGCCGAGCTCTTATTGTGGTTTATAGTTGTAACTAAAATTGATAATAGGCTTCAATTTATTTCCCGTCCACTGAAAATTTGGGTCGACTAGCCGTTGTATGTATTGCGTTTCCTACTCTGCACTGGGGTAAGAAACTGTATGTTATAAGTATTACTTTATATTCATACGCTCTTGACTTTAAGTAACCTAATTTTTCACATGATTTTCCACTAGGGTAGTTGTTTAACTTCGGTTTTTCCTTCCGCTTCCTGGGTTCTTAGAATTCTTTTAACCGTGTCGTGTTTTAATTCAATTACACACAGACGTTCGAGAAGCTGGATGTAGCACAGTGCGATCAATAGGGTAGCAATGAAGGCGTCTCATTACCATGGCAATTATCATCACCGGTCATTACCATTTATTAAGTCTTTACTGACTGTAGTTAGCATGAGAAAGTTCCCATGGGTTCCCATGAGTTACTGGGTGAAGATCAGGAATGGGTAGCAAGAGCATCGCAGTATTACGCTTCAGCGGTCGATTGGAAAAGTAGGAAGCAGAGGCTTTTGAGGCGGTCAAGAGCGGGATTTGAGAGGATCGACAATTTTCCGACCTTTCTAGAAGACTGATGTAAATGCCATTACCATTCGATGCCATTTGTATGTGCCATTCGATTCTAATTGAGAATTCCTAAATCACTCTTCGAGTTTATCAATACTTTTTCTTCTTTTATCATGGCTGACCGAAAGGATGCTACAGATATGGTTCTAAATTGGAAGTCTCATCGTAATAGACTTGTCAGTGACGTAATGAGGCAACTTTCTTTGGTCGACACATGCTCCTTTTTTAAATGTTATGTATTTGGCATATCAAGCGATTTCAGACGGACAAAAGATTGAAATATTATTCAAACTCCTTGGAGAATCTCGTGTGCTGTCGGCATGGTCAGAATGACTTTAATTTCGAAGTACTCAATCTATCGGGTGAAGAAATATCAATTGAGGAGACAGACCTTGTAGATTCGATCCGTCTCAGTGCATTCCACCAAGAAAGACTGATATGATCGATGTTGCTACTCCTCTTGAACAATTAAAATTAAAACTGTGCTCCGAGGTCCCGATTTCGGTTGAAAAAGCCATTGTTCCAATACTATCGACAAACTCGCCTTCACCCTGTACAATCCTTGCTGGCCAAGTGATCCCACAGTGAACGCAAAGAATTGAAAAGTCTTTAATTGACAGAGATGTGATTGTAATGAAGCATGATAAAGATGATGGCACTGTTCTGATGTCGGAATCACAGTATACACAGAACATGGGCAATATATTGTGTGACAGATATAAATTTACAAATGAGAGTAATAGGGTCGAATGGGATGATATGCAAAGTAAGAAAACATTCCAGAATCTCATAGAAAGCTTGGTGAAATCCGGCGAATTGAATGAAAAATACTTATCGTGTAATCCTTCAGACGTGAATATCCAAGGTTGTACGGATTACCTAAAATTCATAAAATGGCGTCCCCCTGCGCCCCGTAATATCCATGACAGGTTCAGTGTACCACGGACTTGTTAAAATGGTGGACGATGAATTACTCAAGCCCATCTTACCATTCTTCAAGGACTACACTATCACAGACTCTTTTTCTTTCTGTGATCGCATTCGTGATATGGAAACCTCTCCATCTACAGTGAGAATGACAATAGATATCAAAAGTTTATTCACTAACATTCCTGTAATGGAAACTATCAACATTATATGTGATGAATACTATCGATAAAGCGGAGATCCTCCAAGATTAGGCAGCACTGTGCTTCATGAGTCCAGTCTTCAAGGCGTCATTGAAAAGTTGAGCACTAAAGTTATTTTTTTCTTTCAACGAAGAGTCGCACATGCAAATCGATGGTATGGCTATGGGAAGCCTACTTTCAGGCTCTTTTGCTGACACATTCGTTGGACATCATGAGAAGCTGATGCTCAAAGACAGAGTCGACACCATTGTTCTACCCCATGTGTAATGATATTTCAGACATTGATGGAGTATTTGATAACCTCAACAAAGCCCTTCAAAAACCTTCAATTCACGAAAGACTCGGGAGCCCGATTCCTTGATGTAAATTCCTGTGATGTCCAAGACAGTACAATGTTAATCTGGTTCGCAGTCTGTTCGATCGTGTCCGCAAAATTTGCTCACCAGAATATATTGATGAAGAAGTGGCCAAAGTTGAAAGTTTGCTGATCAAAAATGGCTATCCTCTGTGGTTTATACACCGGTATTCAAAGACGTATGAGAGAATACCTACAGCTGAGAAAGAGAAAATTGTGCGATTCCATATTACGGGAACAGTCTAACATAATTGGCAACAATAGCGCTAGGGCTGTGCAAAATGCATATTTCCAGATCAAAATGAGACCTGCTTTCTCCACGGTCAAAATGTGTCCTAACGCGTCCAAAGAACCATTTCCACTTCCTTTTCAAAATACTACTATTTATAAATTCACTTATGGCTGCAGAGCGGCTTACAAAGGAAATTGTGAAGGTCTGAGGTTCCGCATTTACAGCACCTACCGAATTGGCTTTCAAAAAGCGAATCGCGAGCCAGACCCAGACAGTCTCTTGCCTCAAGCATCACCCGACATCTCCAAGTATGCAAACATCGGGCATCAGCCAGCATCGATGACTTCTCAAAGATCAAAAAGTGTAGCTCTTCTTACGAACTTTTCACTGAGTGTAGCAATCAAATGGATGCGCACCGGATCATGTATACAGAAAGATCGCATTTTTACTTCAAGAATTTTGACTTTTACCCGACTTTTTTTAACTTCTCTCTTAGCTTTTAATTTCTTTACTTAATTTTCCTTTATTTTTTCCATTTTTGATTTTACTCGTATATCTATTCATTTATTATTTCCTCATACATCCCTTATGTTTTCATTTAGGCACTTCCCAAAAATTTCACCGTCAGTCATGTCATCTTATCAGCTTGCTTGTTAATTTCAATTAATTCAATTCTGTCGATTTCTACATTGTGATTGTACAGATAGCGTGTTGGATCTCTATGATGGGTGTCACATGACATCGTCGCAACATTGCCAGATCAATTTTGTCATGAAATGTATTTGCAAATATGTAAATTCATGAAATGTAGTGCAATGTATTCACAATTACACTATGCCTAAACTGTCCCTCTAACAAGTGTGAGCGTATGATAACGATATAATTTCGTTTATTTCCCACTGTGGTGTAATGGCATATCAAAAATTTTCAAACTTACATGGTAGTTATTGAACATGTAGCTTCTTTATCTGATGTCACCATACCTACCGCCGAGGTGGCATTTAACAGTCGTACACTGTCGCTTTCAAGATTGAATTCTTTCGATCTTGAGTACTTTCGGAAAGATTGTTACCCAAATAACACCGTCGTCATTTTTCCTCCAAGAGTCATGCCGAAATTGGGATAAACCACTGTTGGCATGAATGCCCAGCTCCTAAATATTATGAGAACACAACCATGGAATCTGGGCATGTGCCTGAGTGGATTATAGACTACGTTAACCTGTCTTTTTTCCATCCTCAACATTTCTGGAGTTTTCATCCACCCTAACAGTCCAATCTACAATATGACAAAACACAGGTTGGGCGCCCGAGCTTCTAATTAGATAACTTGTAGCGCCAAATGTGGTGGAAACTCGTTTAGTAGAACAATTGTAGATCAAACTTGATTCAATTTCAAGAAAATATCAGAACGCAATTGGATCAACTTCAAAATGAGAACGCTATATGACTTTTAATAATGATGCAGAACTGCTTACAAGGTAAGCTAAAAAGTGATCATCAGAGAACGCTGTAAGCAAGTAGCGACCTGCTAAGTGAATCAATTATCATGTTTAACATAGGGCAGCTTATGTCACATGAGAAGCTAAGTCATTGTGATGTCCTGAAAGTTTCGTAAAGAACAAGAACTTCCGGTCAAGGTGCTCAGAAATGAAGAGATGCATAACAAAGCTCATCCAAATGTGAAAACTTTTGGACTTACTTCAAATTCTCCGAGAAATTGAGCTACCCCTGTATAAGGTAATTTCCGGTAATGAGAAGGCCTCTCCAGGGGAGGAGCAAAAGGAAGAGGGTCACGTGGCGCAAATAGCGCGAGTAGGTTAGGAGGTAAGAACGCGGTCATGCTGACTGTGACACCACATATGCTATTAACGAAAGATGGTTGATTAGGACTATGTTAAAACAAAAAAAGCAAATACATAAAAGACCTGTTCATTAATGGTGAAACGAAATTAAACAATTCTGCTCCTTGCTTCCATGGATTTGTAGGCATGGCAATAGTCTAGTTGCATCTAGCAAAAAGGATTTCAGCTGAGAATTGACGTTGCTGAACTCTGGTAGTTTTGAATGATTATACGATTAATTTGATTTATGTTTCATCCTATGGTTTCATCCCTCACCTGAACCTGAATGACAGTTTGGAACCATTTGCACATCGGTAAGTTAAAATGATGATCACAATGTCTTCGAAATTGATATTTTCCACCTTGCAGCCAATCTTTGTTTCCGGCTATTTCAATGGCACGCTTGTTCGATTGCAACAAGCGCAAACCAACATTCTGCGAAACCGGATCAACCAAACATGAGACTGCGAGGTCGTAAAATTGCTGGAGCGCGCCAAGCGTTGTGCACAGTTGTGCATTTCCTTCTACTGCCTTGGCTTTTACCATAGTACACCCTGCATTGTGCTGATAGTTACGCGCCCAGACACAAGTATCAACGATGTGTTTTTTTATCCATCTTCTAGTAATTGCTTTATGGTATCACTACTTGCATCAAGATCTGCATTCAAATCGTCTTATCGTCTATCACAATTGTAATGTAACTGATGCAACCAGTTATTTTTGACACACTTCTGATAATGAAGTGTTTATCTGATTAATGGGGTTTTATTCAAAGGTTGATGAAAGCGCATAATCTGATTGCTTCAATAGTTGTGTAAATTGTAGAAATACAACAGGCTATAGGTTTATTATTTTTTTAAATATATTTAATGTATGGCCAATACCTGCTCTATGAAATGGACACGTTGTGGGCAACATTGATCCATGAAGAGTGGCACATGGGTACAGTTTTTAGTGTAAATATCTTATGCATAGAGAACAAACAAGAAAAAGAATGTAGTAGAGTGTTTATATGACTGAACTATTTTAAGCTACAATTTTCGACGATATATGGCATAATCTTTCTGCAATTTCTGCCAGCTGAGCGAAAATTTCGAGGCGGACAGCATGAATACTAAGGTATAATCCTGAATTTCCTATAGTCTAGAGATCTAGTAATGAAGCATTTCTCAAGATATTATGACTTTTATATACTATGGAATTTTATGTTGGTCAAACTGGAAATAGACACCTGTCTGGAGAAAGCACAATAACAGTTCATAGACATATCATTAAGCACCCAGATGCAGCTCCATTGCCTGTCAGCAGACATATACCTCGATGCATGCGCCATTGATAAAGACAAGAAGTTTGAAGGAGAATTTTTGGAATGATAGAATGAGGAGAATGACAAGGTCAATAAGATAAGTAATTGCTGGACTTATAAATGTATTGTACTTGACAGCAATTATAAGATCTTGGCTATTGACCGTGTCATTCTTTTGTTCATAAACATGTATATATATATATATATATATAATGTAAAAAGAGATATACAAAAATGGCAAATAATATATCAAAAAAATAGCCCAAAGAAGACAATCAAAACTCAAGATTTTATCCCGACCGGTTTACGTCCTATCATAGGACTCTTCAAGGGATTAATGCATATATTTTTTGAAATTATAGCACAAGTTCATATACATAGATGTCAAAGTTACATTAAAATAATCGTCTATAGGATATCTTCCGGTCATAGAATGCAGGTTTGTTAGTAAAATTAAGGTAATTGTAGTAGTTATAATAATTATGTCCATTATAAGGATTATTATTCCTATTTGAAGTACTCCAATTATTTTCATTATGATTCATAAGTTCATTTTCCTCATTATATTGTTGAACCCTCCAATTATAGTTAACATTCCTGCAATTTCTGTTTGAGTTATCGTTTCTTTTAGTTACGTTATTATGTTTCTTATTATACATGCATCTGCTGTGAAAGTTTGAAGAATGCAATTGTTTATATACACTTTTGCTTTCACTATTAATTGATATCATGGTGTCTCTCTGAATTAAAAAATGATCTCTTCTTCTGCCAAATTACTTTGCTTGTTTGTTCTTCTCCTTCTACCATTTCTCTCCATCGATGTTTTCGGCGGTCTCCTTCCTCACTGTTATAATGTGCATTATAAAAGTCTGATATTTCATCATCTATTTCTTTCACCACTTTGTTCTTAATATCGGCTACCAGTTTTTAGTCTCTTTATTTCATATTCACAGTTCTTTAAGCACATTTCTTTTCTTAGTTCTTTTTGTTGTGTAGAATGCTGAGAGACGGGATTTTTAAATAGTTTCTTTGGAATCTTTACGTTTTCACTATTCAAAGCTTTTTCATAGATTTCCGCTATAGAATTGTTTTTCAGGGCGTCGTAAAAAGCGAATTTTCGCTGGTTCATCTTTTTCTTCCAATCTAACTTTGGAGTTTCAATTCTCGTTAACTTATTAGATAAGTTTGTTATTTCCAATTTTAGCTCCTTTTTGAGATTGTTGATACCACTTGTTTCATTTTTTATTGTATTCAAATCTATTTTGATGTCAAGTTGGAATGCACTCATGAGTCTATACATTGTATTTACTGTTGACGTTAGCCCATTTATCTTGTTTTCCAATTTTTCGATAGGACGTAAACCTGTCGGGATAAAATCTTGAGTTTTGATTGTCTTCTTTGGGCTATTTTTATATATATATATATATATATATATATCAAAATTGAGGTTATTTTTAGGGTGCTCAATATCCTGCGTATAGAGCCTATTAATAATAATAACTTTGGAAAAGACCTTCTTTCTTAACTATAAGTACTTTTAGTTTCACGGCGAACCGATCGTCATACGAGTTAAAGGAAGTGTTATAATTTTGAATTTTAAAGTCACTTTAGTAGAAGTCTTACTGCTGGAAATTCATAGAAGTTAAGTTATGTAGAAAATATCTTAGGTAGGCCAACATAAAATTTTTACTGCTGGTCATTTTCACATCTGGTCCTTGAAAGAAAATGATGAATCCTTTACAGTCAAATGGGAAATATTGGAACAATCAAAGAAGTATAAAAGTGGTACACGATTTTGTTCACTATGTCAAGCAGAAAAATATCACATACTAACAGCAACATGCTAAACAAAAGAAATGAAATAATATCAACCTGCAGACATAGGAAAAAGTTTCAACTTTTTTAATTTTCTTCGCATATCATCACACTAAATGAAAATCATTGCATTCAAAATCTATGTGAGTATGATATCGAAATACCAAAGAAAGATGATGATCTCTATCACCTCTAATCTGAAAAAGGAAATTTTATTATAAATGAAATATCCTCATTTACGGAGACATCAATCCTTCTGATACAGAACTTTTCCTTCTCTTCCCTATACAATTTTGCGAAGGATGCTGGTAATTTTAAAATTGGCATGACATAGATCGGCATCCCCTATTTGTTGATCATTATTTTAAACGACTCACATATGCCATTTTTTCAGCGGACATCAAATAGAAGACGTAGATAAGTGGCTCTACATCTTGTACATTGCAGGGCATACATTATGTTTCTAGAATTACAGTTCATATTGGATTTGATTTGAAATTGTCTTTGTTCTCCATTTTCTCATAATTGAATATTTTTCCGATTAACAGAGATTTACAGCATTCTCATCGTCTATCATGAGCTTTCTGCACACCATTTATCGCCATTCGATTACGTCTTGCCATTAAATTCAATAGAGAGCTCGGCTGTTGATGGCAAGGTCTTGATCTGTACTTTTCAAATTTTGAGGTCAATTTCAAGCTTGAAAGAGATGGAGTAATAATTTCTTTAAATAGGTCAGGATTATTCATATCGAAAGTTTTCACATACGAAATCACGTTATCATCAATAATTCGGTGCTCTTTGGGACGTGTCACCCTAGATTTAGAGATAGCATCACGTAGTAACTTATTTGGATAACCTAGATTTTCGAGTCTTATGTGCATTTCTTCAATCCTTTTTTGTTTTTTATACTTTTCTAACTATCCGATTCGCCAGCACATACGGGATGCTCTACAAGACATGTCTTGGATGACCAGAATTCTACGGCAAGTAGTTATGGCTATCAGTCATAAGGCTTTGAGTTCATATGTATCTTTCTCGATCTTATTTCCATCCTTATAAACTAACACATCTAAAAAGTTTAGTCTTTTTGAATTGATCTCTGAAGTGAATTTAATTTTTAAATATTAAATGTTCAGGAAGGAACGAAACTCATTGACATCACCAAATGATAAAGCAATCGTCTAAGTAAATCCGCCAAGAAGATGAAAGTATACATTTTCTCTTCAATATATCCTGAGGCTAGCGAAGCATAGGTTGGGGCCACTTTAGTGCCCATAGCCGTACTTAACGTCTGCAGATAAACCTGTGATTCGAATGCAAGTTCTTGTCAATTCCATGTTTTTGAAAAATGATTTTTCTGAAAAAGCTATTTCGAAAGATTGCCATGAAGCAGAAGCGAGACACGAGGCCCAGTCTAATGACATGGGTGAGAAGAACGGTGCATCGATGATAAACTAGAGCTTCCCGTTCATTGATGAAGGTGAAAATATTTTGCGCAGTCATACGAAAGACATAGACAAACTTCTCCCTGATAATGTGAGAGTTCATCCTGTTTTTAAAACCCTGAAAACCTCTAATTTCTTTCATAATATAGAAATCCGATTTGAAATCCAATATCGTATATAAGTATACGTGTGAGCACTGCGATAATGCTAAACCGGCAGCTCTATTCGACTTTTTTCTACAAGAATAGTTGAACATTTGAATGGTTGCCCAAATCATTCAGAAATAAGCATGCATATTCACCACCCGTAAAGAAATGGTTTTCAAATGTTTGCAGACAGTAAATATTCCAGAATTTTGCAATATTTGTTAATAAAGAAGTCGAGCAATGAAGCTTTGATGAATGAACGATTAAGCTCCACGTTTTTGTATCTAAATATGTAGATGGATTCGTGTAAATAGCATTCTACTCATTTTATTCTTAGTGTTTTATGGTAGATGGCTGTTTTATTGTAAATGGCTATCTATTACCTTTCACGTGCTAACCTTGTGACTTCATTCTGTGACTTTTGACTTGTCCTCATCTTCCGTGTTGCTTGATTTCATATACATTTGTAAAAGTATTGTTAAACTTCATAGCGTACACCTGATGATGGCATGGTACATGCTGAAAGATGTGTTCTGTTTCTGACAAATGAAGAGTTTTCACTTAGTATCCTTTTCTGTTTTTGGATTTCGTAATCCACTAATTCCGAACGAAATTGTTCTGTAAATCTTTTTGTTATATGTATATTATCAATTCCCAAAATATTTTTATGAACAAAAAACCATCAAATTCGGTACTCAGAGTTTCATGCGTCTAATAACACAATCATCACCCGAATGAATTTCATGCCCAAAATTGCTGCAAGAATATCAGCAACATTAATCATTGTACATCATTCAACTTAAAGTAAAGAAAGATAGAAAGGTATGAAATGTACTGAAAGCATGCACTGTGCATCACGTCATTTTGAAGTTGCAAAGCAAATATTTGTTTTTCTCTCTGCACTTAGAAACCAGTTCACTTCTACTGTTAAGAGGATTGCATATAATATGTGTATACATTGATATATATATATATATATATATATATATATATATATATATATATATATATATATATATATATATAAAGTGTGCAGTCAATTCCTTTCTCATCGGAGTGTCCGAAGTCAATGAAAGTCTTGTGTTTTTAGATAGGCCTACCAAAGTTACCAAAAGTGAAAATGCCTTCGATATCGCTTGGCACCTCAAAGGAACAAATACTGGCATTTACATCCCTAATGCTGCTTATGCTCCCAAACGTTATCGTTTGGCTGCTATGAATTCACTATTTATCGTGCCTTGAAATTGAATTCCAATCCTTATAATTATCAAAAATCCGTTTCTGCTATTCAAGCTCTTTTTCAAAAGAACTGACTTTTTGAAAGAACTATTTTGCGCATGCGAGAAGAAGTTGAGGCAAGACTCAAAGTCAACATTGCTCGACCAAACGTTCATGACGACCTCAAATTTATAACATGGAGCTTCCCCTACATTTCTGAGAGTGAACAAAATCTTCATTCTCGTGTCAGAGATATCAATAAGCTTTTACCGCCTGACATGAAGGTTCGCCCCGTTTTTAAAACCATGAAAAGTAACATTTTTTTCTCTAATAATGATAAAGTTGTGTCCGAGTTTAAGTCTAATTTTCTGTACAAATACACATGTGATCACTGTGAAAAGTGTTACGTGGGCAGCTCTGTCCGCCATTTTGCTACCAGAATCGACGAGCATTTGAAAGTGTATCCAACACCAGCCGAAATAAGGATGCATGTACATCCACTAAAGAAAGAAAATTTCGATATCATTGCCTGTACTGAATACCTTAGATTTCTGGAATCAATTATAATAAAGAAGTCTGACTTAAGCACTCTTACGAATGAAAGGGCAAGCTCCATTAATACTTTGTTAGATTTGTAATTCATGGTTCTATTGTGTATTTTATTGTGTAGCTACTTCCAATGCAAGTGACCTTCAGAATTGCTTTGTGACTTCAGTGATTTTATCTCGGTGACCTAATGACTTGTAATTCTGTACTTAAAGATTGTTTTAACTTTGTATGTTTGATTTCACCTGAGGATGGCAAATGATTGACTGAAACATGTATTGCGCTCCTGACAATCTTGTTTTTGATTTCAATAATTTCGGGCTATTTCCAAATTATATAAATGCACAGCCCAACAATCGTGTGACAATAACAAATGACAACATTTACGTTGAGCCAAAAGTTTCGCACCCGTCAAGAGGGCGTCTGGTCGTAGTTCTAATCCGCCACGCCTCGGTACGGTTGCATATCAAAAAGTGAAGTCCTTATCAAGTTTGAACTATGAGAAATAGAGGCCCTAAATTCATTGGGGAAAAAGCATCTGCGATCAACCTGCCCCGTAGAGTTCCTATAATCATGCAAAGATGCTGAAGTGATTCCAAAATTTCTGCAGTTTTCGATTCCTGCAAATCTTCGAAACTGTAAGTCTTTCATTCAAAAGACACAAGCTAAAGCTTTGAAAGATGAATTAAGAAGTGCTAAAAGTGATAACGAATCAAAAGAAAAATAGTTGCAGAATTTTTTGCAGTCCTTCAGCGAGGATGAACGGATCCTTTATCAGACGATCATGAGGCACCATCTACTAAAATTACGCAAATCTGTTCATGGAATTCACGAAAAAAAGTTGACTTCATTGATTTCCGATAACGTAATAGGTCATGTGACTGATAATGCAGCATCTCATTTGGTGATAAATCTTTCTGAAGATAGTTTCAATAGCGAGGAAATTCAATTACTCAGCCTTAGATTTTCTATTTCGAGGCCAAGGAAACGAATTTCCATTGACCAGGAAAAGGCTGAAGCTGAGGCTGTCTTTAGTCAGATTGCTAGCATTTCTCCTCTTACTGAAGACACATTGAATACTTTGAAACACAAATTTCGAGGTACCTTTAAGTCTTATTTCTCTCGTCATAAAGTTTCCAAATATTGCTTATTGCTTGTTTCCAAAAGTTGCTTAAAAAAAGTACTTTATTCGCACGACACAGTTTTGGAATCATCTTCCCTCAGACCACTTTACCTGACCAATGCTATCTTGATACCTACAAGAGGTGCGCGAACAGGCTTCTGATGGGGACAGCTTAATCAGATTAGAAGATCTGTTAATTTGCTTTTTTAGAATAATCTGATTCATTGAGTAGCCCCTACCTTCATTCTTAGCTCGTAAATGTACTAGGGGTGAAAAGTCTGCAAAAATCGCCTGTTACAGACCCAGCATGAGACTGGCTATTCACCTGTAGTCAATGTGAAATTGGTTCGCAGCAATAATTGATAGTGACTGCAATGCTTCCCCAAGGTATTAAAGCACTAATTAAGAAATCACGGAGACTAATGCCATAATACAGGAAATGAGCATCTAATCATGATTAGCAGAATGAACTCCGTTTAAGTCCTTAATTTTAATTGAACATTTTTGGGGTCATTTCGGACCAAGTGGTCAGTGGTTACCTTGCTTTAGCAACATTAATGTCATGGTTAATAATTTCAAATGCATTCCTACCTTTCGTTTCCATTGATTGACTTAAGTCCGAAGTAGCTTGTTTTCTTGTTCTACATGTTGCAATTGACCTTCAAACGATATTTCCTCAAAAGAGCGTTTACATTTTAGTGGCATTCTATCAGTCATCTGTAATTAGAAAATGCCATGTTCAGTATGCCATCTTAGAAATTAAGCGTTAAGTCCATATGTCAAATTCAATATCTCCAAAAAACAGATAAAGCTACTCATTATGCAAATTGAGCTTTGAAACAAAGATTTCCATCATTTCCAGATGAATATATTCTGGTCATGCTTTTTGAAACTCTTTGAAACATAAACGATAGAATCATAATTACAGAAATGCACGGTTAAAAGTTCAATTTTCACGACGATCATTGCTCGGCGATCAATTTTCATGCTTGTCATGCTTCATACACAATGTTTACATTCTTAGTGTAATCGGCTAAAGGTTCAGCTCAGATCAGCTAGTGCCAAAGAGAAATGAAATTTTATCAGGTATTTATGATAGAACCATATAACTACCTTCAAGAAATATAGAAAATTAAGCTTTGCGCATTTACATTAGTTCAGCTAAAAAAATTGACTAAAATAGCTCACAATAGTTACAAGCTAAATGCAAGCTTAATTACTTCAATCGCCATGCTCTAGAAAACAGTGAGTGACAGATTTTCTTTCATTTCAACACAATTCATTGCAAAATATCTCTCAAGTCGTTTCAAAGCGCTTTTGGATAAGAATGATAACTATAGGTATATAGACCTACTGACAATAATGTCAAACGCTAAAGTTGACTAAATTCCGAGAAATAAGAAGGGAATACAAGAAGAAACAGATTGTGTCAACCAAGTTGGAAGTGAAACATTGGTTTGAAATTGCAAAATTCAGCTGCATTAATCGTCATTGAATTATATCAACCAAGTAAATGACCGTGGATGGATTCGAACCGCTCACTTTTGAAATGACTGATTGCTCTTATTGCTCAACTAATAATCAACCGACACAGTTGACAAATAAACACTGACTTCAAAAAACTCTTACTGTGTTGATACCTGGCCTATCATGTAACTGCATTACTCTGACAGCCCGTCTCGCATGAGTGCGCCTTCTCCTCACCGTTCGGTCTTGCGTAAGTCGAGGGTTGAGATGTAGGAGCTCCATATCCTTCCCGAGTGTGCATCCAATTTTTTCTTTGACCGCCTTTGATGTTCGGACCCGGTATGTCAAGATCGATTACTCTTCTCAGCCACTTGCAGTTGGGCATTCTTTGGAGGTGACCGGACGACCCTAGGCGATTTTGTCGCAACTCGGCATCCACACTGCTCAGGCCAAGCATCCTATGTAGATCACACATCGAGCGTCGGTCACAAAGCTTGACCGCACACACCCATGGTATCATGGAGTTCTCGTTCTTCGTGAGGCGTGCGAGATCTTCTGCTTTGATGGGCCATATCTCCGAAGCATACAACAATACGCTTCTTATACATGCCTTGTAAACATGACCCCTGCGTCTAAGAGAAATCCCTTTATTCATCAGGACTGACAACAGATCATGGAACTTCTTCCAAGCACTTCTTATCCGGATTCTACAACCTCATACAAGTCGTTACCAATTGCCATCTGAGCGCCCTGCGGCAGTGATGTGGGAAGTTCTCCTTTGCAACGCCGGCACTTGAATATGGATCAGAACGTAGAATTGACACTACGGTGCACCCATTTTCGGCAAATCGAGTTCCTTCCCACGCCCTTCTTGACCCCTAGCGTCAATCATGGCTGGTAGCTGTTCTATGAACTTGATCATGTTGGAAGAGTCCAATATCTGTTGGAAACTTTATTTTGTATTTTATAACATCTATTGTAGCTACTTGTATTTAAATCCCAAATTTTATAAAGTGATAATTGATATCCATGCATTGCATTATTTGCACATTACACGTTTTATGAATTCCATTATAAAAAGCCATTATAAAGTCTATACTAAATAAAGCTGAGATGAAAAGAGCAGACTCCTATTGAATTACCACAAAGACTTAAACTTTTGTATGTATTCTTAGCTAGTGATTGGGTTGGATTTTCTTGATGGAAATAAGTCTCTTGTTTTAACCCTATTTTAATGAAATGTATTTTTGCGGCATGGGTTTTCATCCCTGCTACTAACTAAACAGACTGTTGGTCCCTTAAATCATTTTGCTTACTTTGCTTGATTTGCGAGGGGGTCGAATCATTTGTTGGTATCCTCAATTACGCGGTCGGTTATTTTCCGCCAGTTTCACCTGTCATTCTAGCTATCACGTGCAGGTCAGCTTCGCACCAACCTTTGATGCTACATGTTCATCACATCATGGATCGGCTCTACGGCTGTTGCCATTTGCGATAGCAAACAGCACAATCTTCACTGGACAATCATCTTTCATGCGGCAGATATGGCTGGGTAGACTCCTTTTGCGCTTACTAATCATCTACATAAGGCGTAGCTTTGGTTCTACTCTTCTCAGAACTTCAAAATTGGCGATGCGGTGAAACAATCTAACACCTAAAATCCTTCGGCAGCACTGCAACTCAGGGGCATCGAGACCCCGCTTATCCTTCTTTCTCAGCGTCCACGTTTTCGAAGTAAGCATCAGCACGCTAGAAACATACGATTGCAACACCATGCATTATAGTTCTTGTGCTAATCACGTTAGTTGCGATGATTCGATGATGGATGTGATGTTGGCTGGCCTTGGCTCTTGTCGCGACACTCAGACATGCGTCTCCTGCCGAACTGCGGGCTGCGGAATACCCGCGAGGACCGGGAGGAAGATCACTTTGGTCGGGCGCAGACAGCCTGTGATGATCCTCATTGTCTCGTTGAGAGTTGGGTCGACGATCCTTGGGTGAGCACTGCGACACCATGCTGGAGATGAGTACTCGGCCGCACTGTACACTAGTGCAACAGCGCGTCCGAAACGTCGAAGTACATGCTCCCCAACTGCTACTCATCAACGATCATAGAAGTAAATTTCTCGAACTTATCTTCTTTTGTGTCTTTTGGAGGTGGGTTTCACAATAGAATACTGTGCGATCAAGGGTCACACCAAAGTTAATAGGGTGGTCGATGTTCGGTAATGCGACTCCATTCGCAATTATTGTTAGCTGATGTTTGCTATCGCTGTTGTTCAGATGTAAAGCAGTCGTAACTGTTTTTTCAGTGCTCATTTTTGGACGCCACGTAGTTAAGTAGTCATGCAGCAGTTTCACATCGTTGCGGGTATTTTCAACTTGAGATTAACTTCAATTTGCCGTCAGGAGAGCTAGATCATGCGCGTAGCCGGATAAAGTAGACCCTTGTGGTGTTCCATTGCGAAGTCGCCGAATCCGGTTGTCTTTCGTCTATAGGTTGAAGATTCCATTAGATAAGAGCTCTATCATGAATGCAACGGCATGGACATCACTCAATAGCCTCAGGAGTTCGAGGTGAAGTCCTTTCAGTCAGACTCAGTCACAGGCGGCGGTCATATCAACGAATACTACTTCGACTTTTTGCTTCTGTTCGAATCCTGTTTCGACATCCTCAGTAAGAAGAGTAATTTGGTCGGTATTTGAGCGGCCGCGGCGAAACCCCTGCCTGTTCGTGAGGAATCTTGAGATAGATAATGTGACTGATCGACCTATAGCTCTTTGCGTCCTCGGCCGATACATTTTGCTTGAGGTTGGCGGCAACGTGTGATCGCCGCCAGATTTTGGTCAATCTGAGGGTTGAAAAGGAATTAGAGAAGAAAACTCGAAGCCAATCCAACATTTCTTGTCCGGAATGGATACGAAATCCGGAGCGATAACTTCAGGACCCTGGGGTTTACCGCCTCTGATTTTACTGAGCGCTTTCCCCATTTCAGCCTCTTTGAAAGGTCCAGATAGTGAATTGTCCTCCGGTTCTGCATTTCTCTTCTGGTCTTGTTTGCTTCCATTTTCAACTAGCTTGCTTGCGAGTTACTGGTCATACTTGTGGTTTTTTGGTACATCCTGTGAGTCGGTTGAGCGAGACATGCTTTCCAACATGAATGACTGAAATCAATGACAGTTGTCTCTTCCTCCCGACGCTTTCGTCGCTTCTCATCAAATTATCGACCAGTGAAATCGATGCAACGCTGTTGGCATTCCTTGTCCCAAGTCGGGATATAATCTTTGTGGAAGCCGCGAGGGTCAGATTGCTTAGCGGCTTTTGGAATTGTTGAATACCAGGCACTAAATGCTTGATCTGGGTCTGATGTTGGACTTAGGACGTTTGGTGCTTTGGAAGTCAGGATGACGGTGAATTTCTTCCAGTCTGCTTTTCAGAGACTGCAACGATTCACTGGGAGTGAAGACTGAGGATCAATGGGGGCTGATGTTTCTATGAATGAGGGACGATGCTGGGACTTTGGAAACGGATGAAAGATTCTTCTAGCTGAGGCTCGGAGACCGATATTAATGAAGGCAAGGTCCGCATTTGTTGACGAGCCCTAGAGAGCTGATCGGAAGCTACATTGTTTAGGATCATGCAACAGGGTTAGATCAAGAGATGAGGCCCAATCTTCCAAAGCCTCTCCATCCGAACTAGTGCTATCGTCACATTTAAAGTCTCCGGCGTTTATACATGGCTGTGGAAAACGAGGAAGCGGGTCTGCTCCTGTTCTCCTTAATCCAACTATCGGGAAACATCATAAAACTTTTCTTTATATAAACTAAATGATCGTGTAATATGAAGAAAAACCGAATTGATCTCATTGCGGCGATCTCTCATGATAACGGCAACTTTTAATCATCTACCCCCTTGCCGGACTTTCATGTATTGTGTATTTACCGAGATCCTGAATTTCCACATACAACGATTGAAAAATATATCATACGTTATTATTTTTTAAAACAATACTACTTTAATCTCGTGATTTCATCGTGGCTATAATGTTGTGTCTGATTTTTAGGGACCCATTCCTGCACGACTGATACTTACCTCCGATACGAATATGACGTTGAATGATCGATTTCGAGCAATCGAGGAAGAGCGAAGACAGCAGTCAGTTCAACGAACAAAGGTATTGCTTTTAAATGTCTTTTTTGCGATCACAATTGTAGATAACCATTCCCGACTTGCTAATTATCCCGTCATTCCCACGTAACCTCACTGTTAGGGGAGGGCAACATAAGTTGTTGCACCTGTTGGGATGTGTGTTGGTAGAAGTGCAACAAAATAACATGTCACGACTATTGACGTTAATCGGCGTGTTTCGTTACACCACCATGGCATCAAGGGAACCAGTATATCTTTATCCAAAAAAATAGATTTCATCATTATATTTGTCGTAAATAAAGGATAGATCACTTCTTTGGAATTGAAAATGATGAAACCCGTCGGAAAATCAAGTCAATCCGTCGCAATATAATTCAAAGACAACACACGCAATTAAGTTTCTAAGTTATCTCACACCACCGTGTTTACATGTAATGCGCGCACCACTGTAATAAGAAGTTCAAGTTTTCTATGATTACGTACAGTATGCATGATGACTTCTTTGTTGTACATGTATGGCAACTTGTCTTTTTTTCAAAATGCCTGTTAACATCATTTGCAATCAATCGCATCCAGTTCCTGGCACTGTATTACCCGGCCATTTTAAGCACCAAAGTCCGACTCCGGACATTTTTTCAGTTACGAATCCGGGTCAGGGACCTCAGTTTTCAGTAAATTCCGCAATTTCCGTAAATCATCCGAAAATTTTGTTGGGTTTGGTAAATCGTCCAAAAATTCCAAAAATAAAGTAGGAAGGGGGCATGGATATCAAGATTTTCTAGATTTTTATCAATGGTGTGGAAGTAGAGATCTGCAAATTTCTATTCCTCACTGCTTGCAGTGTATCATGACTACTTAAGACCGAATCAAAATTCCATATTCTAGCACATGAAGCTTTGTTATTAGCTGTTTGATAATGAACCACTAGTAGAATGTGGCATTAAATGAAATTCTTTCATATAATATCAACATTAATAACCATGAGATTTTTTTGAAAATGTGCTAATTTTTTCCCTCATATTCGAAAAAAATGCTTTTCCTGGACCAAGAAGTTGGAGATGAAGCATTTTGATCATATCAATAGTTGGTCTAAGTGGAGAACATTGACGATAACAATGTAAATGACTGCAGGTGTGTACTGTGACCAGGGCATTTGAACGGTCATATTTTTCCCCGTTCGTTTGATTTTCCAATCATTAGCCTTTCAGACCCGTTCGTTCGTTCACCGCTCAAATAAGCTATCAATCCCGTTCCGTTCGTTCATTGCATAAAACACCCGTTCAATCGTTCTTTTTAAATCAAAACAATGTTCAATTTTGATGGACCCTATAGTGTTGTCATTTCTAGCTAACATTGAGATTTTTCAGAGAAACGTGGAAGCTGGCACTGCAGAATGTTCTCCCATCTAACATCGCAAACTACTCGTAATACAAACTGCAATATCGGGAAATTCGTTGTCGGCATTGCCCCTCAATGACTATGCGAAACATAATTTGACGTCAAACGTTACACGTCACACACGCCTTTTTATATCAAACATGCTCGTGCCTGCTGCCCCAGCTCCACCCCAGTTTAGACTATGACTTTACTTGATGTAAAAGCAACATACTACGTACTATTTTTAAAAAGTAAAGGTCAGATTGACACTCAAAGTACAAGTAGGCCTACTTCATCACAGCTTTTGAATTAAAGCTGTGCAATGTTTTGTGACCAAGTGATGAATTAAATTATGATTTAATATATGATGTATAATTTATAATATGTAATACTTATATATATGTATCATGACGAATTTAGTTGTTTCATGGAAGTACGTGAATCCTCTTAAGTCCTGCTTCTCCAGTTTTCATCACTGCTAAACCGCATTGATGGTGACATGCGTAGATTTTTGAGTAGTTTATGAGTACCACATATATTTTCGGAATACTTAATCAACAAGAAGAGGTGGTATCATTGTGCAATAGCAAGTCTCTTATCATTTTATTCACGAAATGTCATTGAACTGAAGTCTTAATGCTTCAACAAGCAGTTTCGAAGAGCATCAATATACTTTTCTTTTATCGAAATTTTCGGGGTTTTACTACCACTCAAATTGGCACTTAAATATATCCGGTTGTAGATTCGGAGAGTGTGTAGGCGATGAACTATAAAATTTCAAAGGCAATGATCAAAGCCGACAGATCAATCCCCAACGGCAGACGGAGGGATCCAAGGGCATGGTGGAATGAAGAAATCGCAGATGCCGTAGACGAGAGGAATAGGCTGAGAGAAAGGGCTGGTTTGAGCGAAGCTGACAGAATCAAATGGGTTAACAGCGGCGAAGTCGTCCATACTCTCATCAAGCAAGGTATAGAAAAAATGTGGGAAAGGAATTCAGCAAGAGTCTCAGCTAACTGTACCTCGAGACCGGAGAAAACTTGGCGTGTTATGTGAAACCTCTTGGAATCTCACTGGATTGAAGTTTAACCTTCTCAAGACAGGTGAATAAAGTGTGTAAGGAAACGAACAGAAGACTGGCACTACTATAGGCATTGGTAGGAACAAACTGGGGGTACAATACCTTGAGGAGTCTCTATGTGGGATACATTAGAAGTGTCCTGGAATACTGAGCAGACATATGGGGTCTATGATCTCTGATGCCAATTTGAAGATCGAAGTGGTCCAGAACACGGCTGCCAGGAAAAATTACTGGATGTGTGAACGCAACAAATATCGAATCACTGTTTTTGGAAGCGGACTTAGTTCCCATGAGGAATCGTTTTAAAATGGCTGTAACTACCAGGATAGAGCGGATGAAGCGTATGCCAGAGGGTGATCCTTTGCGAATGCAGGTGGGGATGACCATTCCTGCAAGAAGATTGAAGAGAGCGGAGACATGGATGGAGAAGGCCAAAGGAGTTTTGGAGATTGTGTTACCGATTCTAAACGGTATATCAGAGAGCAAGTTTTCCCCACCATGGACCAAGACTGAGAAAAAGACTGAGAATGACTGGTGAAATGCGAAATTGCGACGGGAAGCCACAGTTCAGACCTTACAGAAACACGGTCTATTTGATATTGAAATGTGGTCGGATGGCTCGGTAAAGGACTTGAATGGAACGGGAGCTGCGAACATCCATGTGAAGAACAGTGGAGCTGCAAAATGTAAGGTCGCAGCGTCAGCCGAAAAGATGGCATCTTCTTTTGAATCAGAGTTGGCTACCATTGATCAGGGCAGCGGGCTTGAAAGAGATCGGAGGATAATGGAGGAAGGAGAATTGAATACACTGATCATCTGCACGGATTCCTAGTCGGCGATAAGAGCACTTTCTAGTGGACCACAGGCACGGAAAACGTCGCTGCAATATGAAATTTTGAAATCCATCTTGGTGCTGGCTGACAGGTGGATGTAAGCACCAATTCGGCCGTGTCAGATTTGGATGTGAAGGAAGGGACAATACAGCATCAAGCAATGAAAGCATCTATCAAGTGAGTAGTTAACCAGAAATGGAATGGAGAATTGAACAGGGCGACACATAGGCGACACATCCAGCAAAGCAAGAGAAAGATGCCTGCAAACGATTAGAGCGGAAGGAGACCACCCTCCCGGCACAACTAAGATGTGGAAAGACAAAGTGGTTTGGGAGATACAGGAGGAGTAGTGAAAACTGTGCCCTACTTGCGACGGATAGATACATGGATAGGTACATGTAAAATTTAGTGTTATCAATAGGTACATGGATAGGTACATGTATAATTTAGTTCTCAATAGGAACATGGATAGGTACATGTATAATTCAGTGTTATGAATAGGAACTTGTATGAGATCTGTTTTACTGGATAGGTACATGTGTTTGGTACACTCGGTTGAGTACACTGTGTTTCGGAACGTCTATGACCGAACTTGTGCGGTTTGGTTCTGAGCACTTGGGTACGTACCGATAGACGTCCGTTGTTTGATTTTGAATGGGTTTGCTCAATTGCGACTATTGTGACAATTATTTTAAATGTAGCACTATTTAGATGTGAAACTTTACTGTGCAGCTATGATTTAGTTGCTCCCCAATAAGAAAACCAATTCCAGAACTATGTTTAAAATGAAAAGACAAGAGATTTACAATGTAAGTTTAATTTAAGCGTGAAAAATAAATGACGGGTACAGATCACGTCCCTCAGGCGACTCCATGATCTTCAGGAAGTCATCACACCATTCATGAAATGTCTGATTTTTACTAAAGTCATGGTCACACTCGTGTACCGGACACTTCACCGGTAGTCCACTCCGCCTTTGAAGTGCTGACACAGTCAAGGTTTTCCATAGGGCCACTTTGCAGCCGCAAGAGAGATACACGGTCATATCCAACTGACCTCCCATAATGACTTGGCTGTCATTTTGAAAATAAAATAGTGGTTTTGAGGACATGCTTCTTGTTATGGAACGTTGAGGATAAGTACTTAACAGTTTGGAACAATGACATCCTTTATATAGTTATATATATTCTTTAGGGAAGTTCGGTACCTCTCTGATTGGCTGTTAGGATTTCCTTTGTTTAAAAAGTATATAAGTCCGAGGTTTGTACCAATTCTTATCAAAGGTTCTAATCCTCACGTTTACAAGTTACAATTATTTTAAATCTACAAGTCATAATGGATCGCAAACAGAAAGCCGCAGTTGAGAGCGGTACTGCTGATCGTACCACTTCGCCAGTGGAACGTACCAATACACCTCCCCAATCTCCGATGGAGCGATCGACAACACCAAACGAGCCGGTGGTGTTCACCCAAGCCCCTGCATCGCCCGACTACTCGAGTGATGAAGATAGTGACGTATCAATCGAGACGATGCGTCACATGAATAAGAAGTCCATGCGAACGCCACTCTATGGAAGGGTCACGGTCAAAGTCAAGAACGCCCCGAGAAAGTACCACACGAAACGGGTCTTCATGCGAATGGAGCCGAACGAGCGGAACCTCACAACCGCTCTCGAATTTTCGGTCATCGACCTTGACACACCACGTCGCTGTCCCTGTGCGCCCAAAAAGACCAGGATCCATGTGCAAGTGGACTTGAAAAACTTGTACCCTTTCCTTACCTTGATGATATTTAGTGTCTTTTTTTCTTAATCTCTTCATTTAATATTCATTTGTAAATATGAACAAACTTGTTTTATCATTTCACAAATCGGTCTTCAATTAAGGTCTGAATGGGAAAGGGGAACAACTATGTACAATTAATGATGTTCAATAACTGAATTGAAACAAAAAATCAAATATGAAGACTTCAACTTGAAATAAATAGGAACATATAACTTTTAAAGAAACAGTTATGTTGTTAATTTTAAAATGCTTGTAGCAGTCCAGGATGATATCATACATGTGTCATACACGACACCATAAGAATGAGAATGAAAAGACCTTTAGAATGATATAAGGTATGTACCTATTCGATGAGAAAATCCTAGTTATATGTGCGAGAGCTTCATGATCCCGATGATCTGCAACCAAAAAGAGCTACTAGGCGCTCAATGCGTGTTGCGAAGGAGTATAGTAAATATTAAGCAAATATGAATTAAGCCTTGCCTCTCTCATATCATGTCGTTACAAAAATTTTGCTGTTGTTTGAAATCTGCGCTCGAAGGTAAAGCAGAAGAGGGCATAGAGGTTGATATCAATTGTGTTAGCAGTTGCTGTGCGAGTAATACGCGTGCAAATCAGAACAAAGACGATGAGTACAGCAGTGAAACTCAGAAAGATTTATTACGACTTAAATCATCCCGCAAGTTTCAGTCGTCCGGAGGTTCTAGCTCGTGCAGCAGGTGTGGGAATAGAGAAAGTCAAGAAGTGGTTGAGGAGTCAACCGACTTACACTCTTCACAAAAATGCGAGAAAGCGGTTTCCAACAAGAAAATATGTTGTTAACAATATAGATAGTCAATGGCAAGCGGACTTGGCTGACATGCAACAGATATCACAGTACAATGATGGCTATAAATACATCTTAACCGTAATAGATATTTTATCTCGCTATGCTTGGGCACGTGCGCTGAAATCTAAACGATGACCAGAAGTTGAAGCGGCTTTTCAGAGCATTTTCGATGAGGGGCGTGTTCCGCAAAGAATACAGACTGATCAAGGGAAGGAATTCGAAAACTCTCATGTTCGAAGTCTCCTTAAAAGTCATAATGTGGAATTGTTTAGTGTCAAAAGTGCTTATAAAGCTGCCATGGTTGAGAGGTTCAATCGCACACTGAAGACAAAAATATGGCGCTATTTCACTGTAAAAAATACACATGTTTGGGTAGGTGAGCTGCAGAAATTTGTTAAGAATTACAATAAAAGCTACCATCGAATCATTAAGATGAAACCAGTTGATGTTACCCCAGATAATGCGATGGATGTATGGCTTCGATTGTATGATAAGAAAGCGAAAAACATTTCCAATGAAAAGAAAATTAATGTTGGTGATAGAGTTCGGATTTCAAAGGTTAAGTCTACATTTGAGAAGGGGTATCTACCTAATTGGACTGAAGAAGAGTTTTTTGTGGATGAAGTAAATACAAAATTTAGACCCACCATGTATAAATTAATAGATTACCATGGCAATCCAATTGAAGGAAAATTTTACTCTTATGAATTGCAAGTAGTAGACAGAAGTGAAGAGGTGTATATGATTGATAAAATAATTAGGAGGAAAGGTCATGGCAATCAAAGGAAATATCTAGTAAAATGGAAAGGATATCCTGATTCATTCAATAGCTGGATAACGCACCAGGATCTACAAAATGTGGAGATGGGAGACACTCGTAACTTTTAAGCTAATATAGCATGTGACTTCTTCCATATATGAGTTTAACATGTTTACTAACTTCAATATCATTCTTCCGAGCAATAGCAACCCCAAGATATTCCCAAGTAACAAACCATCTCTCTACTCTGTTGAATTCGCTAATCCAATTACTCTGCATGGACCCCATGAAGTTGCTCTAACTGAAATTACTTATTACAACGATATCAGTTTGCTAAAGAACAACTATTTTGAATTACATAAAGAAGTGCGAGAGAAGGATGATTGCTTTCGCATATTTCAAAATAGTCTACATGGTACATGGGCTTTTCATCATCTAACTTTACATCCTTTTTCAACATCTTTACCATCTGTCCAAAACATGATTAAAATTCAAAAGGCATTTGCAACGTCAACTTTTGATTCTAAGGTTCCCACAATGAGCTTGCAAGATACAGAAAAGGAAATCGGTAGAATGTTTGAACGAATAAATGATCTCTTCAAGCTGACTTTGAATAAATTCTACAAACCAGTCATAAAGGGGTCAACAAAATTGATGAAGGAAGGGAAGCATGTTCTTCTTGTATTAGGTAAGGATTTGAGTCATACTTTTGGGTATTCCAGAACAACTCTCATCAAGGTATTGGTACAATGGACGTGGGTGGAATTCGGAGAGGAAAGTCACTGATTTTCAATGTAGAATTGTGCCATTGTATGCATTACAAAAAAGGAGCATCCGAGTAAAAAATAAATTTGAGGTCATTAGAAGTGTTGAAGACTTTGCAAGAAAGTTTCAAGGATCAGTGCCAGAAACGTTAATGACTTGTGAATATAAGAAAGAGAAAGTAACTTTATTTACTGTTGAAACGGAGGCAGAATTTATTGTTTTTACTAAAAAGACACCATTGGAAAAGTCTGAGTCCGCTGTTATTGAATTCGGATCTGAAATGATTGGGATGTTTAAGGGCCTTGAAAGCGCACCTTGGTTGACAGAATTAAATGATACATTCAAGGTTCAATTGTCCTCTTCTAAACTCAAAGCATCAACAATTGCTTCATGGGATATCCACGTATACAGCGAAGACATATTGGGTGATGAATTGTCTACTTCCAGTGAACTTGTAAAGAGTTAATTTGAACATTGAAAGCTTGAAAACGCCATCTGAATTGTGTACAAAGTTAAATGAGTTTGGTGTAGATTACCTTGATGCAGATGAATATCACTTTTTTTATGACCCACATAAGAAACGCATGATTGTAAAGGTAGGGAAGAACTCTCTTATCAAGCTGGATAGCGTGTTAACGACCACATTGGGATTCTCAAAATCAACTATTTATGAAGGCACATCAACAGGCGATACAGCCCCATCACTAGAGCGTGATATAAGTAACTTATACGTCTATTGTAACATTATTGAATATACAAGGGTTGGCGACATTGAGGCCCCACTTCTGCGCACATTTCCTCTCTCCGTAAGGAAGCAACTAATCAATCGAGAATTTTTTAACACAATGTATCTACCAATCAGCCGAAATTTCATCAATAGAATTGACATATCAATTCATGATGACGCAGGAGAAGTAGTACCGTTCTGTGGTGGTGTTACTGTTTTGACCCTACATATTAGGTCAAGAGAATAAGGCTTTACGCTATTGTGACTTCCATAGTTATTCAATAGTCATAATGACAGGCATTTACAGTAGACCATCATATCAGAGCGGTTATCCCGTGTTTGTTGGAGGTAGACGACAAGTTGGAGGAGGCATATTTGGTGCACTAAGACGTATGGTTCTTCCAACACTCAAAAAAGTATGGCGTACCAATCATGAAGCGTGTTGGAAGCAGGGCTTTAGATTTTGGTGCAAATGTTGCAGCTGATGCGCTTCAAGGTGAGGATATCGGTGAATCTATGAAAATGCGCGCGCAGCAATCTGCCATAGACGCATTAGATGATTTAACAAAGACGAGACGTACAGTTCGGAAGAAGCGTAGGAAGTCAAGACAAGTTGGATCCGGTCGAGTTACTAAGCAAAGACCAGGAAAAGTAAAAAGCCGACTAGAGCAGCACGTTCTAAATCTAGACGTCGTGTGAAAGCAAGAAAGCGCAAACGAAATTCCACTGCGACTGGAAACAAGTCAAAACGAAGAAGACAACAGAGTTGTAGAGCTAATACGATGCAGAGTATCAATTCGGCTTTGTGTTTCTTCGATTCTCCCCCTCATCAGACAGACATCATCTCCTCAACAATTGTAGACATAGTCCCCACAACAAATATCGATGGTAACCAGCAGCCTATTCAGTTTGATATACCTGCCAATCCTGAAGATTATATTGACTGTCAATCCATTGATTTAGAGTTGTGTATACAAATTAAGAAGACTGATGGTACAAATATCGATTCATCCAAGGATAAAGTGGGATTAGGAAATCTTCCTATTGCCAGTCTGTTCTCAGATGTGTATCTAATATTGAATGACAAACAGATTGAAGGAGGGGATCGAGCATATCCATATGGAGCATATATACATACAATGACTCAATTTCAAAAGCAAGCTAAACAGTCACACTTGCAAGTTTCTGGGTGGTATGATGATCAGCAAGGGAAATTTGATGAGGTCTCAAATACAGGGTTGAAAAGACGAATGGATTTAACAGCGGATTCAAAGGAATTATACTTGAAAGGACCCGTCTATCTTGATTTTCTTCGTCAATCTGAATATCTGCTATCACAGGTTAAAATGCAAATAAAATTTATTCGTGCAAATCCTGAGTTCGCGTTAATGGCTTTTGGAGCTACAAACTATCAAGTCAACATAAGTAATGCCGTGCTCAGTGTAAGGCGAGTAACAATGAACCCGTCAGTCATCAACGAGCATGCGACAGGATTGAGGAAAAACAATGCAATATATCCAGTTAATCACAGTGTGTTGACAAACTTCACAATTGGTGCGGGATCATCCTCACATGCCTACCCAAATCTTTTTCCCACTGCAATGCCAAAGGAGGTGTATATCACATTTGTGGAAAATGAGGCATTCATTGGTGCTTTTGAAAAGAATCCATTCAATTTCCAACACTTTAATGTTAGCAAACTAGCACTCTATCAGGATGGGAAATTTGTATCTTGCAAAGCATATGAGCCTAATTTCAAAGATGGCAAATTCGCACGTGAATATGGTTCTATTTTCACCGCCCTCAACATGTTTAATACAGACGATTCAAATGGAATTACAATGGATATGTACAAGAATGGCTACTTCTTCATTATGTACAACCTCACAGCAGATGCAGATCTAGGTGGTGAAAGCGTAGGAGTTACAAAGCCTGGAAATCTACGACTGGAGGTATCATTTGAGTCATCTTTGAAGAAAACAATTACTTGTCTCATTTATGCTATCTATGATAGCAAAGTTGAGATAACAAGAATGAGAGACGTAACTGTCAGCTATCAGAGATGAGTAACTTAAGCAACATAGAAATCTTGAGGAAAATGAGGAAAGCTCATCCCTACTCCAAGACAATATTTCTCAATGTCTTTTCTAGAGATAATTTACCTGATTCAATTCCTTTCTATCCTTGTTCACTTATCATCAATACGGATACCAACAATCCTCCCGGAAAACATTGGATTGCTGTATACATCAATCGTTATAAAGTTGCCGAATATTTTGACTCTCTTAATCAACCTCGTTTACATGATATCGCATTATGGATGAACAGGTTCTCCTGGACTGTTAGGAAAGTGACATCGTTCCCACTTCAAAGTAATACATCTCTAATGTGCGGTGGCTATGTACTCTATTTTGTCAACGAGAGACCATTGAAAAATAACTGTAAAAGTGCTTTAGAACTATTTTCAAAAAACTGTGATAAAAATGATGTAATTCTTACTAAATATGTTGAAACAGTTTTGAAATAAAGTTTTATGTTGTATCATTAACTTGCTCTCTTTTTTCCAAAACAAGGGTTTATAAGGAAAACAAAAACATGCTCATATTTCATTATCTATTCACATATATACAAAACATGTTCATATTTCATAATCTATCCACATATATACAAAATCTACAATTTGGTTTTCATGAAACATTTTTTCAAATCACATATGATGGGAGGCACATCACTTATGTCTTTAATGCCGGTTATCACAATCTTTCCATTATGGAACACATGAACATGATATGGATGCCAGTTAGTCAATTGAGCTGCTGGAAATAATTCCACTTCATAAGCTAGATTATGTGATGATGTAACTTTACGGAAATCATAGTGATAGTGTAATTCACATAACACGGTCATTGTCTTCACTTTCCAATCAGATAATGAATCACCAAGTAAATGTTCCAAAGTTAAGTGTAGATATGAGAGTTCACCCTCCATGACCCTTCCAATACATTGGATTGTTCCATTTGGAAAGAATAGGATAGTGAGAGATTTATCCTTCCTCTGAATCCTCCATGTTAACATTGAGGGTCTTCCAAGATGTAAGCTCGTTGTCGGCTTCAATTTGCGTTTTATCAGTAACCATTGTTTTCGGTTGGGTATATTCCTCTCGATCTCTTGTAGATTGAGTTTTGACTATGCTTTTGTAGTTAACATCCGATTTACAACTTCCAACCGTTTGATGTCCTCCATCTTTAATGAATGACGTTATCTGTGGTAGTATCTCCCTTGTAAAGGTTTCCCATGTGACGTCACTGAAACGAAAAAATCGATATTCAACATCTTCACGTTTTGGTGAACAGACGTATAGTTTGACTGATGAATCACACTTTATCCATGCCTTGTCATCGAGAGGAATCTTGATCCGAGTCTTATGGTTGTCAATGAGATCCGCAAAGTCTTTCAGTGAAGGCAATGAGTCAATACTAATGCAAACGCCACGATGTTTTCGATCACTATTTGCTATTGAATGACGAAATGCTATTCTTTTAGAATTTGTTATGTGAACGTTTTGAACGTCACTAAGTTTCCATGTTCTAATGTAATGAGGCATGTTCCGAAAGCTATGTTTCAAATTTAGGTTTAATGTTTGCCTATTGTTTGTTATTTTATTAGCTCAACATATCGGAATGATGTTGAGTACAAATTATTCACATATTCATTCACATTAGGACTACCTATTTATTAGTAATCATTTCTACATATCGGAAAGATGTAGAAATTTCAATTTTAGTAAGACTACTTATGTATTAGTAAGTGTTTCTACATGTCGGAATATGCAGCAATCGCAAGATCTATTACAAGTGGAATATTATATTGTTTTTACTTAGACTTTTTCTACATCACCTGTGACAGGAAGGCATCTCCTTCTCTTCGACAATGGGGGAAGACCTAGGCTGTAGTGTCCATATGGTAATGATAAATTTTTATCCAGCCAACAGCGCTTATCCTCCCAAAGTGAAAGACCTCGCTTCCTAAATGATTATGTGCTAACTATGTGATTTTTTGAATTTATAATTGTCATATCTTCAGTTGTATCATTCTCACTATAATAGACACTCCTATAGTCATCATGTTTCAATTTTTTAACTGCTGCTCTCTGATTCCTTTTGCACGTTTGATGCTATGAATCGTAGAGTCTAGATATTTCATTGAATACATTTTCGGTTTTAGTAGGATCATTTCCTCAAGCAACTTTCCAGCACACTCATCCTTGAAACAACCTAATCTAGCTTTGTTTGTAGTTGAGT
>CAJQUW010005115.1:0-35265 GCA_907163375.1 Prostheceraeus crozeri | reverse complement strand
GTGTTGATTTTCAATTTCCTTCCTACGGACAAGAATATGTTACTGATGCTTCTGAGTTTTATACACGACATCTGCGGAAGATTATTTCTCGGATGGACAACTTTCATGGTTACGGCGATCATTTGCTTCTGAATAAAATAAGCCATATTGTCATTGCTATTAGTAAAGTGGATTTCAATGATGTTAAATCAAAGACCAAGTAAAGTATTTTTTCATGACACTTGTGTTGTGCTAAACTTTCTGACTACACTCACGAGTAAAACTTCGATGATCAAACTTTACTTTCACAAACGTGCGTCACTGTAAAACTATTTGACTACACTAAACTTTGCTTTTTCAAACCATGATACACTTTCTGACTACACTCACGAATATAACTTGGATGATCAAACTTTACTTTCACAAACGTGCGTCGCGGTAAAACTATTTGACTACACTAAACTTTGCTTTTGCAAACCATGATACACTTTCTAACTACACTCACGAATAAAACTTCAATGATCAAACTTTACTTTCACAAACGTGTGTCACGTTAAAACTATTTGACTACACTAAACTTTGCTTTTGCAAACCATGATACACTTTCTAACTACACTCACGAATAAAACTTCAATGATCAAACTTTACTTTCACAAACGTGTGTCACGGTAAAACTATTTGACTACACTAAGCTTTGCTTTTGCAAACCATGATACACTTTCTGACTACACTCACGAGTAAAACTTCGATGATCAAACTTAGCTTTCACAAACGTGTGTGGCGATAAAACTATTTGACTACACTAACGCTTACATTTTATGACATTTGTGTTTCATAAGACGTCATGATCAAACTTTCTAACTATACATCAACCTGTGTTGCCGTAAAACTTTTGTACAACATGATATACTTTCTGACTACACCAACAAGAGATAGCGAAGAGGGAAATGAGCTTGTGGTTGCGTGTGGCGCATGAATGCCCCTTTCAATTCATTTCATTCATCATTTCGTCTCCGTGATAGAGACAGTTCTTAAAAGAATTCATGGCTCATTCTCATCAACTTATGTTGTCAACGTTTTTAACACTCAGCGCAATGGAATTTTTTTTTTCGCTGCGGATTCCATCGCCGCCCAAAACGAACGCCCGTCGATAGGGAAGTATTACACCGAAAATCGCCGTGACTTGCCCCGTCAATGACTTGATAGCCAGACATGAAAACCGGTGGAGTTATTTACAAGAGGTTGGTAAGTCGTTGCTTTGGACAGTTTGATAGCAAGCCGTGATTTACAAGCGTTTTGCAATGGAGATGTTTAGATGCCACCCATGACAAGATAGCTAAGACTCAACCGATTGGCGTTCAAAGTGCTACGTTGAGAACTGTATCAAATGCCCAACATGAGTTGCCCCAGAGGTTTCGGTCTAAAATATGACACACTCCCTTGCCACACTTATCACTACGGCATCATCCGCCGTCCCGAAGGAACACCCTGTCAGTGGAATATTACAGCAAAACTCTCCGTGTCATGCTCGCTTTCAGTGAAAAGCCGCTTGTATCATGGAAAGACTGGCTTGCACACACTTAACCATGCCTTCATTGACTTCAGCAGAGTCGAAAACCCCAGAAAACCTCCAAAAATAATGAATTTAAATTTTTTAGCATTTAGTACTACTTATGAAATTTCATAAGTAGTCTGTCAACATAGGTCTGATCAATAGCGATCGAATCTTTTTTGAATCAAGTCAAAAGGACTTGTAGAAGCAAAGTTACAAGCCTTTAAAGTTTTGGAGTCTTTTATGGCCTGGAGACGAAGGCCATCTCCTGTCTAACCTTCAAATCTGACATCTTAGCTGATATCAGCAATGAAATTTTCTAAGTCAGTCCTACGGAAACCCGAAATTTGGAATGTCCGATGCCATCATCGGAGCTCCGGAGTTCACCTACCCCAACCCAGTCGGGAGGAGAACTGATTCCCACAAGTAGAGACTCCACTTATATAGTTTGTGGCGATCAGCTGATGACGTAATATCCATCATCCAAAAACTTTAAACACGTTTATCTCCGGTTCTAGTGCTTCGATTGACTTCAAATTTTGACAGTCATTTTTTCTCGCTCTCACCTTTAATTTAAGGCATCCCTCGACTCTCTACGATGACCAGAAGCCGAGTTGAAAAAACTTTTCAAAAATTACAAAATCTTGGAAAATGCGCAAACATTCGATTTTAAACATGCTCTCATTTGGAAACGAAACCTTTCACGCATCTGAAAAGATAGGAACCTAGAGAACAAAGTGCGGTCTTGCCCCTAAATTCACTTCCAATCCTCCGCTATTCATCACCAAAGGTGGCCACAATTTAACATTTTCACGAAAAAATCACGTGTGGAGACCCAGTGTGAAGAAAATTTTCAACTTTTTCTCTCCGATTTACTTGAAACTCACCCTCTAGATGCAGAATGTCACGCTGATTCTAAATCTGGTCTCTGTTTTCCCGTCCGAGGCTTCGTTCATCCGCTAGAGCCATTTTCGTAAAAATTCCAACTCTGTCGTTTTTTTGGTGATGGGCAAAAGTCTTAAAGTCACTCTCACACCTCAACACACGAATGGTGAGACACGCCGTTTCTTCCACTGCATTTGTCTCACTGTTAGCTTTCAAACGCGCTATCACACGACTTTTTACGATCTCTAGAACCAAAGTTGGAAGCAACGCTGCCGAGGGGGGGACGTCCTAAAAAATGTTTTCTTTCCGATTGAGCTGGAAACAACCTCCCTAACCCAAAATTTCACGTAGACACCGAATCTGCTCTCCGTTTTCCCATCCGAGCACTCCTTCATGCCGAAATATGGACTTTCTCATCCCAAAACGAGCAAAAACCTGCCTTTTCTAACTCTGACGTTTTCCTGCCATTTTCCTCCCTAAACCCAGGAAAATAGGACCAAACTGAGCTTTCCACTGCATTTTTCTTACTCTTAGCTTTCAAATGAGCTATCACACGACTTTCTACGATCTCTAGAACCAAAGTTGGAAGTCTCGTCCAGAGAGGGGGGGCAGAACTTTACTCTCCGATTGAGTTGGAAACAAGTCCCTAGACCCAAAATTGGCCAAAAAGTCCGAATCTGCCCTCCGTTTTTACATCTGAGGCCTCCTTCATGCCGAAATATGACCTTTATCATCCCAAAAAGACCAAAACCTGCCTTTTTCAAACTCTTGCAGTTTTCAGAGATTCCTACCTTTGCCTCACAGGAGAACTCCTCCTTCCTTCCTCTTGTAGTCAAAAGTTGGGCACACAGTGGACAAAACACGTCCACTTTTGCACGACATGCCTCAAAACATGACCCACTTTGGACAAACTCTGCTTGTCAGCTTCCCTCTCCTACCTGCACCGGACTGTCTTTCCAACTCCACTCCACTCCACTCTCTCCTACCGCCTTCTCTCCAACTTTCCCACCAACTTTCCACTCCAACTCCACCGGTCTCTCCTTTGGTCTGCTTACCATCACATGCTCGGCCACCTCCCGACATCCTTTCCGACCTTCCATCCACAACCTTCCGGCCAAATCTCTATCCTACTTCACCTAAAGAGGCCAAAACACGATCCTAGTGGACTTAAACAGGACATATACGATCTTCCGCGACTCAAAAGGGCCAAAATACGAGCCACTGCGCCTGAAAGGGGCCAAAATACGAACCGCTGCGCCTCAAATAGGGCCAAATCATGAACCAACTGCTCTTCAAATCGAACAGAGAGCCAAATCATGAACCGGGTGCGCCTCAAGTGGGAAAAATCTAACTACTAAGATGGACGAGAGTTAAGAATGTGACACAAGGCATTGGAGTTTTGTTAACATTTTCTTTAGGCGCTCTCACTATTGTCATTTCATCTGCTGTTCTTACAATTCCTGTTGTTGCTACAGCTTTAACAGGTACAGGTGTTTTTACAACTTCACTCGCAACAATGATAGATAAATCTTTAATAAATAAGAAACGTAAATCCTTAAGTAAGAAACATGTACATGTCAAAGAGATATATGATAAACTTCATTACTACACTGTAAATCGCTCAATACCAATCACATACGAAGGATGCATACCAAAATATTTCTTTGGTATATTTCTGTATGATCTTGGTATATACTTGTATGCTTTTCGCATGTTATTTCAAGTGTGGTATGCTTTACATACTAAAACCATACCAGCACAATGTTAAAAGAAAGCATCAATCATGTCCAAAGTATGTTGATTTAAGGCTTTTTGTCAATAAAGATCACACTAATGCTACTACTGCTTTGTAAGTAGTGAGATAATGACATTTTATAGTCAAACTAACAATACTGAATTCGATTTTAATACATGTAAGTCCGAGGCATTTCATAAATAATCAATCAGTATTTGATCATCAACAATTATGCATTATGTAATTTTGGAACTAAGCATATTATTAATCCAAAATAAAGACACATTATAATTCATGAACGCAAAAATAGTTATGTTTGAGATATATAAGTCAACATGGTTGCTGAAAAGTTACCGTTTTATTAAAATGATGTTTATCAATTTAGTTTAAGGAAATGAGCTAATTATGAGTCTTGTGAATGCTATAAGACAAGTTGCAAAGATGACATGTGGCTTTAATTCCACAACAAATCTAATCTAGTTAAATACCACACTTTCACAAAGGAATATTCACGGCTGATATTTGAAAGCTATTTGTAAGTAGTATGTAGTATAACATATTTTTTGCCATATAACATAAAGCTATTCATACGAAAGACATACGAAGCACATACCAATTTGCATCGGGTCTCGTATATAAAACATACCAAGAATTCGTATTTCAACGTAAAACAGCCAATCACAGCTAGCATAGTTCGTATCGTTTACATACCAATCACATACGAAAGTAAATGGCCATTCGTATGAAAAACACACCAGATTTCTTTATATATACCAGAATCTCGTATCAAATGTTGGTTTCAAATTGTATGTAAACTTGGTATGTGATTGTATGTAATTTTCGTATCCAGCGATTTATAGTGTACTTTCAGAGAGTGTGTGATGATAATGTTATTGCGTTAGATGAGATTGAAAAATTTGATCAAATAGCTAGAGAAGCAAATAAAATACCAAACACGTTTTCTCAAGGGAAAGATAATAATGATGCTTTTTAGAAGAAATAAGAACTTTATTAAGCAAAACATTATAGCATCAGTAAAATGTTTTTGCTCTGTAGCAATGATACCACAAAATTCAAATATTATATTATAAAATAATGAATACCAATGAGACAAATGAGGCAAAAATAAAACAACTAGAAGAACTAATAAAACAGAAAAATATTATGAAGGAAAAACGTAGACAATATCGAATGCTGCAAGTTGGCGTTGAATCTATTATGAAAGACAAAACACAATTAGTTGAACAAGTTAAATCTGATATTATGAAAGAGCGTACAAATCATGATAAACAAATGGGTCTGATTGATCCAGTGCAGAAAACTATATTAAATGATTATGTTCTGCTAGAAGAAAATATGAATAAGAAATTACCATAATCTATGCTATTTGAACATTCTACAATTTTTATAGATGGAAAGTCATCTCTTAGATTTTTCTTAGGCGGAAAGGAAATATTTCCACATCCTTCTCGAGGTTTAATTTATGCACCAGACAAAACACCCTTTAGTTTAGACAGAAATTTCGTGGATTTATTAAGAGGAGCAGATTTGAAAAAGTATGATTATGATGTTCTATTGAGATATCACACTATGTTAGATAAAGTTGGTGCAGTAAAAATTCGTAAACGTTATAGAGAATTAGAAGACTTATTGGCATCGTTTCCAAAGCCGACTGGTTATCCAACACCTACTGGTTACCCAACATCGACTGATTATTCAGCAATGGGTGCTTATCCAACACCGACTGGTTATTATTCCGCAATGAGCGCTTATTCAGCACCGACTGATTATTCAGCAATGGGCGCTTATTCACCAATTGGCGGTTACCCAAAAACAGGAACAGGACTAAAAGAGATAACGGTTTTCCTGCCCGATGGTCCACAAGAACTAATAAATAGATTAGAGATTTTATTAGCTGCAACAAAAGAAGGACATAACTCTAGCTTTAACGAAATATATGCAATCTTAAAAAGATTATTAGAAAAGGAAATTATAAATGAGAAGACCGATAAAAGCTTATCTAAATTATTTAGTTAAAAATGTCTTCGGCAGAACTAGAAAAAATTAATAAACATTTAGAAAATTTAACCGAGAATTTAACCTCATCAAAATTTAGTACGACATTAAAATTTATAGCAACTACTTCATCGCATACTTGTAATTTAGATCCTATTTTTCACTTAGAAGAAGACAAACATTATGAAGTAGCATTAACTAGTTTTTCAACATTTAACACTATACAAAATATTATCAAAGATGTAAATGACCGATTTAAATATTCAAATGACAAAGGTAAAACTTGGAAAGAATTAATTTTTCTTCCTGGATCTTATGAAGTTGAATCTATTTCCAATGAAATATAAAGACATTTAGGTATTCAATTTAGAGACAAGAAACAATTACATTTCGCAGTTGAACCAGCAGTAAATAAATTTTCTCTTACTTTAGATGGAAATCATCAAGTTGATTTTAATCATGATAGATCATTGTCGAAACTATTAGGATTTAAAAAGAAATTCTATGCACAAGGTTTTCATATCATTGAAAATGTACCTAAAATAACTGAAATAAATTCAATCAACGTTCAGTGTGATATTATAGAAGGTGGTTATGTTAATGGAAAGCTAACAAATAATATCTTCAGTTATCCAGCATTTACAGTTCCGATTGGTTACAGTTTAAATGTAATCCCAAAATCATTAATATATTTTCCAGTTTTACGAAAAACAATTAATTCCATTACCATTAGAATAACAGATGAGAAGGGAAAGGCAATAAATTTTGGAGGTGAAGAGATTATGATAGATCTGTTATTACGAGAGGTTTAGTTAAAAATATTGACTTAAAAAATGAGTGAAAACACTTCTGTAAAATCTCCACTAAACAAGAAAGTGAAATTCAATCATCATCCAAACCTATCCAGTAAAGTTTTAGCAGTTATCTGTGGAAGATCAGGTTGTGGGAAAACGTATCTATTATTTAAAATTTTCACGACACCAAACTTTTTGGATTATAACAATCTTATCATTTATACAACAACAGCAGACCGACCAACCTATTTACCAATTCTTGAAATATGGTTTTGAAAATAATCTTACCAAATCAGCTATAGCTTCACTGTTTGAAGAATATGAAAAATCGGAGTATGAAGAAGAAATAAGTTCCTGGTGTGAAGAAGCATAGAAAAATAAACAACCAGTAGAACCCAATAAAAATATACACATGTCGATACAACTAATAGATGATAGTGGTAATACGTGCAAGATCCTAGTAAACTAAATAAAACGAAAAAACATTGTGTTGTGTTTGATGATTGTGTTAATAACAAAGATCAGGCAGTTCAGAGAAATTATTTTACAAGAGGTCGACACAATAACTGTAGTCTTTTATTTGACACAAAGTATGTATTCATTAGATGGTAGCGTTATTAGAAAGAATGCTAATATTTTGATGCTTTTCGAAATTAATTCAAGGAACCTAAGTGATTTGTTAAGAGACTTATATATAAGAGATAAAGATGATTTTAAACAATCTTGCAGTAATGCTTGGTCAAACGATCATGGATTTATTACAATCAATATTGATAAAAAAAGTACATGATAGAGTTATAGAACATTTGTTCACAGAGTGAAACTCTGAATAGAACATCCAGTGCATTATAATTCCTCTTCCCAGTCTTCATTGTCAGTGTATTCACTATCGATGTAATCAATTATATTACATTCTTTTTGTATTCGTTGAACTATTTCGTCTTGAACATCTTCGTTATAAGGTAACATAATACCATTTGCATCAGGTGCTTGTCGTTTAAGAAGATTTATTTGGGCAAAAAAACTTTTTTCTTCAGTGTTATTATTTTTATCAGGAATACTAATACCATTTTCTATAGATCTTTTCCATGGTTTATTAAAAGTTGTTGTTAATGTTTTACCATAGTATAATTGTATATAATATTCTACTTTTACTTTATTTTGCGAATATCCTTTAAATGTTTTCTTTTTACTAAGTCTCCCTTGTTCATCTACAGTAATACAATATTTTATTTTAGGAGCAATAAACATTGCACATATAATTCCGCCATTCCCATAATAATTTTTCCCTTGACACAATTCCCCACCAACATATCCAGCAGCATCTAATTTATTGAAGAGCTCATTAGAAATGTATATACTATCCGTATCTGTGTAATGTATGTGTTTTTCTTTAAAACCATTAATTTCTAAAATAAAGTTATTCATGATTCGCCTAGAGTGAGCAAGAATAAAAGAACCTAAATGTGATGGCATGAATAATGTCGTAGCGTAGCTGCTCAGGCTTTTGGCCGTCTTTTCAGTGTCTGTAATATTAGCTTTAAGAAATTCATCAACTTCCATTTCTACTTTCACTAAGAATTGTTCATCATTTACTTTCCTAAAATCTTTTACTTCGTGAGTGACATTTTTTCTCAATGTACTTTCATTCCATAAATGATATTTAGTGGTTATGTCTTTTTGTACGGTTTTTCCATATAGCGAATTCATTAATAACTTAATGAACTCATCACCTACAGCGTTTCCTTCTGTTTTATATTATTTTCTTAAATTGAAGAGCTTTTCAATGTATTTTCGAAATGGTGAAACGTGATAATTTTCTTCATAAATTATACCATCTGTAATAGATAATATTTTTCCACCGCATCTAACAATTTCCTGTATATCTACAGAAGTTAATACATCATAACACATTCCATTCATAAACCTTATTACTTCTTGATTGCAATTGTTTTCATTTTTTACCTTATCTTTCGCAGGGACTGGTTGGAAAAACATATCATCAGGATAATAAAATACAACTGTGAATATCCCAGTTTTAGGTCGAAATGATTGCATGTTAAATTGATATAATACTACTTGTTCTTCTTCTTGTCTAAATTTTCTAGCGGATTCAGCTTTAGGGTATTCTGAATGTTCGTCATACATAGCTGATGGATATAAAGATGTTGCATCAAAAGCCATTAAGAATTCATTTTGTTGTCCGAGTAGTTTATGTTTAATTTCTTTACAAAGAGCATTCTTGTCTTCCAACTGATTATACTCTTTCATTAAGTCTATTAAATTATTACCAGTCAAATACCGCTGTAATATTGGCATCAAGATGCTACAAAATGGAGATTCGTAATGTCTTATATTTGCTGACACTCTTCAACCTTTAACAGATTTTCTAATATAATTTCTAGACCATAAATCAGTATGAGAATGAATATCTATGTTTTCCTCTTGTACACTCTTCATCCAACCGTTAAATGTTAAAGCAGAGGATGTTAAATTAGCAGTTATATCTTCATCAACTAATTCTTTCATAACATGATCATACTTGTAGATACAAAATGCTAATGAAAGAACATCATTAACTAAATACGGTTTCCACTCATGTTCTTTTTCTTTATAATTCTCATGTGTAATTTCTCCAATTTCATAATTTAATTTACACACATTGGTAGGAATTTTAAAATTATCACACCATTTGGAAAGACTCGTTTTCACGTGTTGTAAGCTACATGTCATTACAATAGTTTGAAGTGCTAATTTGCCTCGAGGTGGTGATTTTTTATTATTAAATCTAAAAGATTTTTGCATATATTTACTAGCACTTGTAGTTGTAAAAGGATTTTGTAGAGAAGCAGTGAGTATTCCTCTTGATGTTTTAAGTGGTGCCTTAGTTAATTTAAAATTAGCTTTTATCGGAAAATAGGAATCAAACCCTGATGAATTGTGCGCTATTAAAGTTATTTTTGAATAATTAAATTTTCCAAGAGTTTTAAAAAATTGATGTATCGCACATGTGTCCTCTAGGTTTCCCCCGATCGAAAATTCATCTTGTTTCCTAACAAAGATTCTCACACAACGTTGAAGTTTATTTAATTCTATTTCAGTTAAGTTATTATATTCACTTATATGTTTCTTAAGTTTTTTAATTTCATTTTCATCCTTACTACTTTTTATTTTCATCATATCACTTAGCAAACGCGTGTCTAATTTTTTCAATCTTTGCATTGGTAAACAAGATATGAATTTATTAAAATTAATAGCGCCTAAAGCATAAGGAATAGGATGAGCTGTTGGACAACTAGGATCTGGATAAGTTTCAAGATCCCATACACATGTTGAACCATAGTCAATTGGTTTGTTTGTTATGGTTTTATACGGAAGTGTTGTTAAATTTTCATCATTAACTGTTTTAGAAATTGGTTTGAAATTATTTTCAATTTCTCTAATAGCTTCTGCTTTGTAAAATTTATGGATTAAACAATAGTGACCAATTGATGAACGTTCATGAAAATAATTGTAATAGACATAATTGTAAAGTGTTGTAATACCTCTAGGATTTAAATGACGATTAGTAGGACTGTAATACTGTACACATTCTCCAAACTATTTATTGAATTGAGAAAATTTGCAGTTTGACATTACTCCTGTTCTAGATGTAGCTTTCTCTTTATATAAAAAGTCATTAAACATCTCGAACATAATTTTAGCTTGTTCTTGATTGAACCCACGTAAGGCGTTGAAACATTTGATAAAACAGAAATCTTCAGAAGGAATGTAGCAATGTTGTCCGATGTATTCTTTGATTCTATATTTCATGTTAATACCAGCACCTCTATGTGATCTTTGTGCTAGCTTCATTCCAAAATCTTCGTATTTGATACTATCTGTAAAAATCCATTCGTTAGCATCAGATTTCTCTTCTAGATTAAACAACCATGTTTCAAATAAATTTGTATGATAAAATGCAGCGTAAAAGTTTTCTATTGTGGTTCCATCTTCTTTAATCATAATACCAAATAAATTTAAAACTTTCCCATTGTGTAAAATTCACGCATAGTATTTACTACATTAGTAAAAAGTTCATTTCCATACCTAATTTCATTTGGATTAAACAAATTCAATAGATCATCATCAAGTCTATCATCAGAGAATACATCAGGAATTGGTGTACCTGATGTTTCTTTTGTTCTACGTTTCTGTTTTTTAATATTACGTTTACGTCTACGTCTAATATTACGTTTACGACTACGTTGAATTTGTGCATCAAACTCATCGATTTGTTTCTTTATTAACTCATCAATCGCATGTTCTGATCCTTTAGTCATTTTATCATTCATATTTTTTAAAGAAAAAATTATGTTTTTTACATAGAACCTCGGTCCGTCAACTTTGTTGGATATGCAGGAATATTCAGTTGTTGCAAAGTCTCTAATTCATGTGTTGTTAAATTTTCTTTCTTAACCAACCACCATAAATTATTGTATGCTAAAAATACTCTGAAACTTCGTAGACAAAGTGGAAAGTCTTCTGTTTTAGCATAACTTCTTATGCCATGTCTGATTTTATAGTCTTTAACGAACTCTATGTATTTATGATGGTAATGAAATTTAACTTCTTTCTTTGAATTTACAGGGTTTGTAGGATGGCGATAATCTTTTAAAACTAGCACGTGTTCTATTTTGTATTCGTTCATCATATTTTTTAAAACTAATTTTTAATTACGAATTTACATTTTATTTAACTCGTTAAATATTGGTTTTATATCACTTAATGTATTCTTAGCATCAGAGACTAAAGGTTTCACACTTTGCAATACATCTCGGAAATTATTAATTCCTGTTCGTATAGCATCTAGTGCATCCCTATTTTCTAATCGTTTAGGTGTTTTAATCCGTAACACATTATTCAGATAATGATCGAAATAGAAATAAAATGTTTCTGGTATGATCGTTAGTGGCACAATTGCCTCGTGAAAAGATAGTTATTTCTTCTGTGTTATGTGGTGACAAATTCTTTTGACTTGCATAAAGACTAATGTCAAAATCTGATGAATTGCTATAGAAGTCATGTTCAGTATCTAATAGTACATTTAAATCTTTATTATATACTTGTAGTTGATTCATAATAGTATCAACACGTATTATACTATATTTAACATATGCATATTTAGCTAAAGGTAAAGTTAGTTTATAATTTTTCTTGATATCTTCAAAGAATGCTACATTATTTTGCGCAGTTGTATAAAAGCTTTCCACGTTTTCTCTCATCTTATTATCTACGTCACAGGCTTTGTGAGCTAATACAACTATTCGTATATGATGGTGACGACCTTTTGTAAATATTTCTGATACGTCTTTTTGTTTCACTAAACTAGCTACATCATCTAATATTAGTAAAGAGTTCTGTTCATATGTACCCGCAAAACTTTCCATATCTTCTAACATATCTAAATCTCCTCTATTATAAACATTTGAATATCCTTGCCATTCGTCAGGTTGCAAACAGAAAATATATACATCTTCTTCTTTAAAATGTTCTTGGATGTGCTTACGCATAAATGTAGTCTTTCCACTTCCCGTTTTACCATAAACAATAAAATGTAGGTTCTCTTCTCTAGTTCGTTCTGTTGTTATAGCTTTTTGACGAGATGGATGTTTCCAACCATTAAAGACTTTTGTTTGTTCTATATAAAATGTAACCTTCTTCTGTTCTTGTGTTTGTAAGTACCCTAACCAGTTTATGAAATAGTAAATAGAATAAATGATAAAACATATGATAATAATTTTTATACAATGAAATTGTAGAAACCCCAATACACGAGCAACATTTGAAATTTTCAAAAATAAAGATTGCACTTCATTACGTTGATTGTGATGATTGACTATCGTGGGATGACGATTGGGGATTTCGGTATATGAATTTTCTATATTCATCTTTTTTCCTATTTTTTATATCAGAAAAAATGCTTCAGACTCCAGACTAGTCCGACACTCCTTTCAGTGTTTTATACCTCTGTAGCACCTCCGGACTACTACGGACTATTTAGTCTGAGGCTTAAATGAAGGCAAGACACTCAAGAGAGTGTCGGTCTGTCCGAAGCTTAAAAGAGGGTAAGGGGCTCAAGTGAGTGTATGGACTTGACCTCCGGACTATTACAGGTACAAAGTTAATTACGCTAATGACGAAGATGTTACGTTCTATTTAGTCCGAGGCTTAAAAGAAGACAAGAGATTCAAGTAACTGTATGCACTTGACCTCCGGACTATTACGGAAATCAATCAATCAATCTATCAATTTATCAATCATACTATTTAGTCCGAGGCTTAAAAGAAGACAAGAGATTCAAGTAACTGTATGGACTTGACCTCCGGACTATTACAGGTACAAAGTTAATTACACATGACAAATTTTTAAATGGTGTGGGAAGTTTCTCTTCATTACAACTTTGTTACAGTTATTACATTTTACTTGTGCCTTTAAACATTCTTCAAATTGGTATTTGCTGTCATAAAATTCTGTTTAGGGTTTAAGAATTTCACAACTAGTACATTTACGCGTGTTAATTGTACATGACTTAGAATGATTAGTAAAACCCTGGGCAGTGAAATATTTATTACAATTCAAACATTGTCTATCTTTTATTTTTGTTGTGTTGGTAATTGACATCTTTTTTGATGACGTGCAAAATTCTTAGATGTTATATGACTTTTCCACATGCGCCACATGTTTTTTTACTGAGTACGACTGTTCTAGTATTTGTTGTTCTAGCATTTGTTGTTGTAGCATTTGTTGTTGTAACATTTGTTGCTGTACTGGTTGTACTGTTTGTAACTGCTGTAACTGTTGTACTGGGTGTAACTGTTGTAAGTGTTGTACTGGGTGTGCTGTTGCTTGTACTGGAGGTGCAGTTGCATGTACTACTTTCATATGTTTATTTAATAATGCTTTGTTATGAAAAGGCACATTACAGATTTCACATAGACCCTTGGTTCTGCCAACTTTGTTGGATAGAAGCTTGGCTCCACCAACTGCATCTTCGATGCCGAGACGCAAAGCGTCAACTTCTTCTTCGAGACGCGAGGCGTCGACTTCCTCGTTAGATAACACATTTTTAAACAGAAAAAATGATGTTGACAAATGTTGGAGGAGGTGCTTACATTTCAAATAATCAAGAATCAGAAATAGACCTAGACAACTATATCATGAAAACTGGAGACGTTTTAACAGGACCGTTACATCTTTCTATTCTTCGACAACAAAATACTGAATTAGCAAATAAAGAATATGTTGATAGACAGGTGGCTCCACTAATAAATGAATTAAAGTTGCTAAAACTTAATGACAAATCATTAACAAAAAAATTATCAAAACTTGATAAAAAGAATAAAGATCTAGAAGCACATGTATCAACACTTAATAAAAAAATAACAGAACAATCAAAGATTGTAATCCTATTATCAATAACTTTAAGGGGCGCCATTATAAAGAATACAAATCAAAATAGATAACTGAAAGAAGAGTTAGTCAAAGTTACCGAAAAGAATCAAAAATTATTACAACAGTTGCAACAACTGCAATATACATTCCAAAAAAGTGTTGACGAATTGACTACCAGAATTACACAACAAGTGAAGTTCATGAATAAAATGATAAATGAAGTAAAAACACTTAATCAAAAGGTTAGTGATAAAGGTCAATTGAATGCTTTTAAAACGGCGTTGAAGATTAACCAGGAGAAAATGCAAGTTAATAGAAAAGAAATTAAAGTACATCACACGCTGCTTGACGCAATAGATAAAGTGAAACAGAAAATTAATAAAGTTATCACGAAGTTGTTGTCCATTCACACAAGTAAATCTTGATAGAACTTTGTTCAGTGGCTTTAGCCGATCCTAACCATTTTTCCGTTAAGAATTTCAATTGAATATTCTACATCTTCTAGCAATAAACCATAAGCCATCATTGATGTTGTGGAATTTGTCTTTTCAATATTAATTGCAACATCACAACCAGTCTTGATAATATCTTCAGATTGTGCACTTAAATCAAAGCAGAAAACAGGATATAAATTCTTCCAATCTACAGGAGTTGATCGTGCTTCAACTCCAAATTCTCGACATAGATTTCTATAAGCATCATATCCTTCCATAAACTGATTATTGGTGTTATCAAATCTTAATGGATCGATAGGATAACGTGTTTGATTTAATGAAATTTGTAAACTTCTAATTGAACTAATATGGAAAAGACTATTGTTCTTATCAAAACTAGGTGTTTCATTCTTTTGAAAAGCGAGTAAAAAACATCTTGGAGTATTTGATGTCCTTATGAAATGCCAGTTAAATCTTTGTTCAGTAAAAGTGACAGAACTCGCAGTACGCTTCATAAAACTTACTTGAATTGGTTTATTAGTATTTAATCGCTTCGTAATATTTAATTCAACCTCTAAACTAGGAGTAATATGCTTGATCCACCATTCAAATCTATCAATTTTTAAATATGCTTTCTTCCCAGCCTTTCCATAAAATATTGATTCATTATTTGCTGTGCGATGAATTATTAATTTAAATTTTAATTGATATGATATTTTATTGTAATCTAAATACCCGAATAATGGAGACAATGACCAATCAATAGTTTGTTTACTTTTATTATTAAATTACGTCTTTCTTTATATGCATTATTATTTGTCTTATTTAAATGTTTTGCAATTTGTTCTACATCTTTCGCAATTCCTGCTGCGTCTGTTCCAGTGTGAGTTAAATCATCTATAATTATACCATCATTATTATCTGGAAACCATCCTTCGATTTCATGCATTTTTAGTATTTTCACCTATTGTAACAAATCAAATCATCGAATCAATAATACCTGGAGAATTACTTATTGTTTCTATATTTTGAGTTGCAACATCTAAACGCATTTGTGTAAATAATCTTGGAAAGAAATTATTCTCTAGTGCAGTATTATCGGTATCTGGTAATGGTGTTGTAAAATTGGCATCACTATATAAAGAATATTCACAGTGTAAAAATGAATCGGGTAAATATAAATAACTTTTCTGATTATGAACTTCAAAAATTAAATCACCCCCAGTACTCACTCTACCTGAAGATCCGGGGTTCATAGCAACTCTTATATAGTCATTCTTTTTTTGATTATAACTGACGAATGGGGGATCGTCTAATCTGAATTTGCTTTCGATCAGAGTTGACATTATATTTTTTATTAGAAAAAAATCAGTTTGATACTAGAATTTTGCTAATCCATTTCCTCTCATTTCTTCAATTTTTTTATCATGTTTACTTTCCATCTTCGCTAATTGTGCAATTTTTGTTTTTTAGTTCCTCTAAGAGCTTTTTATCTTTTTGTAGTTCTTTAGCATCATTCCTAAGTATACGAATAACTTCTAGTTGTTTTAATTCGTTTTGTGACTTAACAGCATTCGATATATACACTAGCTGTACTACCTATAGCAGCTGCTTCTTTAGCAGCAGATGAAATCAAATCTTTATTATTTTTAATCAAGTTAACGATACTTCCAATACCAGAAAAGATACCAGCCCCTTCTTTTTGAATTGTTTCTACACTGTCATAATGGTACACAGGTTTCATAGATGGTTCGCTCGCAATTTTTTGATTTGAAGTAAAATGTTTAAGATTGTGTTTATAAATTATAGGCATTTTTAGTATTAAATTTGACTTTTGGGAAAAATATTTACGTTTATGACTGGTTAGCAACCTAAGGACCTTTGGTCCGATCGGCTAAAGCGTCTGAACAAGGTTCTATTGGTTAATAACCTGAGGACCTTTGGTTTGATCGACTAAAGCCTCTAAACAAGGTTCTATAGGTTAATTAAAATTTTTGGTAACTTAAAATTTGTTCTTAACTGAAAATTTTTTATTAAAAATGTCGCAAGCGAAAAGTAATAATAAAACTGTTGAATTAATACTACATAGCATTGTTGACAAAAATACACCTAAAACTATTACTATTGGTAAAAAAATATTACAGAAGTAAACCAATGATAGAGAATATTAAATTACAAGAAGAAAAGAATGGCGGAATTCTCCCATTAATTCCTCTAACAATAGGAGGCATAGCAGCAGCAGGAAGTGTTGCAGGTGGGACAACTGGTATTGTCCAGGCAGTAAATAAAAATAAATCAGAGAAAGCAGCATTAGAAGAACAAAAACGACATATTCGAGAGTTAGAGAAAGTGGCAAGGGGTGAGGGAATAGTAGATAATTTTATTAGTTAATTAAATTTAGCTCATGAAGGGAAACGAGTTCTTAAAAATGTACTGCATAATATTGATGAATTAATTGAAATGAAAGAAACTAAAGATGGATCTGGCATACATCTAAATCCTAGTATGGTACGTTAATATTTAATCTTTAAAAATGAGCGAAGTGGATTCCTTGAATTTGAATAACTTAAGAATTTCAAATCTAGATCTAATGGATTATCTCTTAAAAGTACATAGAACCTCAATTTGTCAGCGTCACGAAAGTGGGGATAGCCTTTGGCTTCACACCGGAGGTGACATACAAAAAGCATTAGAAAACTTTCCTGGTTCTATTTGGAGTAAATATTCAAAAGAGAAACATTCTCCTGGGCATAATTTTACTGTCCCCGGCACGAGATTAGATTTAAGATTAAACGATGATAATACACCAAGAGAATATAGTAAACCAATAAACAGAGTAGATGCAGCAGCTTATAGACATGATCTAGCATACAGAGAACATGATAATATAGCTTCTAGACATGTAGGTGATAAGAAAATGATACAAGAATTAGATAATATTGAAAATCATACCTTAGAAAAAATTGAGAGAATGTTTGTTAAGAAAGCATTACAAGCTAAAATGCTTTTTGGTCAGGAGATAGTTGAAACTTATGCCTCTGAAATGTCGAATGACCCAAGCCGCTACGCGTCTAAAATTCATAGGGAATATAGAAAGCCTAAATATCTATTGAAAGTAAAAGTATTTAATAAAGATGATATTTGGAGTGCAGATCTAATCAATATGCCGGATGAAAGTGGGTTTAAGTACGCATTGACCGTTATAGATTTATATACACGATTTCCTTGGGCAAAGCCTTTAAAAAACAAAAGTGGGCTGTCAGTTAAATATGCGTTTGAAGAAATCTTTAAAAAAAGTAATAGAAAGCCAAAGAAATAATTTGTTGACAAAGGGTCTGAGTTTTATAACAGAAATGTCAAGCCATTATTTGAAACCGTTTATTCAACTGAAAATGCTGGAAAGGATGTAGTAATAGAGCGATTTAATAGATCATTAAAAGGTAAGAAATTTACTGAGCAAGGTAATCAGAAATGGTTGAAGATACTACCAGGAATCGTAGATCAGTACAATAATAAAGTTCATTCAGGTATTGAAGAAACTCCAAAAAATGCTTCTGACGATCCTGATTTAATACGAAAGAACATATTCGAAAATATCTATTCGAATGAGAGTAATCTGAATTTACAAAAACGTAAGCCGAAGTTTAAGATTGGAGATAGAGTTAGAATATTTAAGTATAAGAATAAACTTGAAAAAAGGTTTTGTTGGCTATTGGACTAAAGAGATATTTGAAGTTGGTAAAATAAACAAAACATATCCAATTACTTACGAAATCAAATATTTAGATGATGATAAAATCACTGGCAGATTTTATCAAAACGAATTACAAATAACCGAGCTTTAACCTTTAGGTGGCTCTTTAGCTAGCTGCGCTTGAGCTTTAATTACAAGTATCCTTTAGCTAGCCATTAGAACTAACGTTTCGAGAATTAAATTCCCTTATTCAATTCTAACATAATATCTAGAAACGGTCCTTCCTGTAATTTCAATAAAACATGAAGACATAATTGTCCACAGTGAGTTGTTCCTGGTTTTTGAATTTGAAATGCATTATAAATTCCATTTCCAAGTAATTCTTTGACTTTATTTGTAGGTGGAAGTCCGCATGAGTCGAAATAGTAATTGTCACCATTTTTATTAGACATAGCTGCTGACCAATGTACTCCTTTTTGATCTGACGTATGGAGATTTGTTACAAAATTCACTTCAGGTACATCTTTTATCAATAGTAATTCGGCCCTCATCAATATGTGAAAATTCTTTATTCCCAATTGATTAGCAATTTTCTTTAGATCAAAATTCGTAGTTGTTTGCGTTCCATATAATTTTAGGAACTCGGTCAGGTCAGTCATTTTAAATGAAACTAAAATCCAAATTGTCAACAGTGTTGTCACTTTTCAGTCTCCACTCAGATACGTAGCAATAAATGTTAGTACTTATTACTTATGAAGTAGACTTTCACGTTTGCAAGTCTTCTAATTCCTGCGTGAGATCAGTATGTTGCACAGTTTGTTGCACAGTGGGTGAATCAAATATGGATTCTGCTATTCTTTGCTGTTCCTCCTCTTTTTCACGATCAATAAAATCTTCAAGATGAGCAAAATTCTTCATCACAAAGTGAATTGATAGAGAAGAATTGGCTAAGTTTGGATAGTTCTTTGATAATTTGAACAATTTGATCAGTAATGTCACATATGAGCGTGAAAATTTTTTTTGGGTCTCATTCAACTCTTTAACGAATTTTGTATAATTCATATTAGACAATAACTTCAGCCGTTGAACAACTTCACCATGTAAAACATCGCAGCGTAGAAGATTCCGATGTGTAATTTTCTCAAAACCAATCAGTTTTTTCAATGAAGAGATGCACGATGATGTACTTATAATATCCTTTTTCTCGAGAAATACAGGTAAATTGTTGCTGTCAACATCCTTGAATGAATCTCGGATTATTTCAAACATTTCTCTCTTTTTATCTTCTTTGTTTCCACTCGTCTTCTGTTTCTTTCTTAGCGATTCAAGAATAAATTTTGTTGATATTGTTTTAAAGAAATCAAGATGGTCTGGTGAAATAGGAGGCACAACTTGGTCCACGAAGCAACAAAATTCTCTCTCTATTTTGCTGACGGAAGACATTGCAAATGAAGTCTTACTGCTTACATACGGCAATATATATATTTCACGTCTCCCAAGCGCTCAAGTGCGGATAGCTGCTCTTTGTTCTGCAATGCATTGTTTCATGATTGAGCGTCTCCCAAATGCTCATCTCCGGGTCACACTTCTTTGTTCTGAAATGCATTGTTTCATGAATATGACAAGCGACTGTTCCCTAAAATTGGGTGTCTTCCAAATGCTCATCTCAGACTCAAGGCTCTTTGTTCCGATAATGCTGCGTTTCATAAATACGAGAAGCAGCTGTTCCCCACAATTGAGTAATCATCTGAGTGCAAGGCAGTAGCAACAACAGGAATTGTAAGAACGCAAGAAGAAATGACAATATAGAGAGCGCCTAAAGAAAATGTTAACAATACTCAAACGCCTTGTGTCACATTCTTGACTCTCGTCCTAATTTATCATAATGATCTAGTCTAAGTAATAATTGGGATTCTTTATCTTTCATGTATCTGACTCTATCTGCATACTTTGCTTTATCCATTTGTTCCAATATCGGATATAAAGGAGCTGATGGTTCTTTTGGTTTTTCATCTTCCATTTTTAAGCAACTATTTTTTGTTCATATCCATTTTTCCTCATGTTGCATTTTTATGTTTTCATCATTTTGTATTTTTGTATTTTCATCATTTTGTAGTTTTATATTTTCCTATTTTTGTATTTTTCCTCATTTGTATTTTTATATTTTCCTATTATTGTTTATAATTCCATTCGTATCTATTTGGGAGTGTGATCCGGTGCTAAGAGAAGCGTTGCGCCGGATCTCATACCTTATGCTACTTTTTTGTGCATTTTCCAAGATTTTGGAACATTTTGAAAAAATGAGTCTTTTCAGCTCGGCTTCTGGTCATCGTAGAGTGTCGAGGGATGTCTTAAATGAAAGGGAAGAGCGAGAAAACATGGCACTCAAAATGTGAAGTCAATCGTAGCAGTAGAACCGGAGATAGACAGTAATGGGCAAAAGACCGTTCCAGGCCAAGACAAATTCAAAAAAATAGTATCTTTCAAAACGACATAAATTCATGAATTTGAACCCTTTTTCAGGTTTTTAAGACCTAAATACATGAATTTAGTCCATTCAAAAAGTACCATTTTTTCAAAAAATGGTATTTTTAAAAACGACATAAATTCATGAATTTGAACCCTTTTTCAGGTCATGAAGACATAAATTCATAAATTTAGGCGTTTTGAAAACTACCCAATTTTTCAAATTTTTCAAAATCTCAAATTTGAGAATTACAATTTTTACCTTGAAAATCATGACCGTTCAAGGACACCAAAAAATCATAAAAGTTAAGAATCTCAAAATTTGAGAATTACAATTTTCGCGCTTAAATCATGACCGTTCCAGGACACCAAAAAATCATAAAAGTTAAGAATCTCAAATTTGAGAATTACAATTTTTCACCCTCCCCTTAAAATCATGATCGTTCGAGGACACAACATCAAAAAATTGGTTTTTTTAAAAAAGTCTTTTAAATCTGTTTTTCAGGTTTTTAAAATACATCATGTGTCTAATAATATTTCCTTAAAAATGGAAGATGAAAAAACAAAAGAACCATCAGCCCCTTTATATCCGATATTGGAACAAATGGATAAAGCAAAACACAAATGTAGAACGTTGTTCTCTTTTTTTCCTTCTTCTTTACTTTCATAAATTACTTACATTCACTTTAAAAGTAAAGTCTGAAAATACACTTGCAAAGTGAGAACGTTGTTCTCAACTTTAAATTCTTCAGCAGAACAAGGTTGAAATAAATTACTTACATTCACTTTAAAAGTATAGTCTGAAAATACACTTGCAAAGTGAGAACTTTGTTCTCAACTTTAAATTCTTCAGCAGAACAAGGTTAAAATAAATTACTTACATTCACTTTAAAAGTATAATCTGAAAATACACTAACGACGTTCTCTGAAGTCTGAAAATACAGTTACAAAACATCATAAATTTAAGTCGTCTATTTCTTGAGTTACACCAGTTCTTTTTCCCCAAATTTCATCAGAAGATTCCAACAGTCTTTTTTCTTTTTCATTTGTGAGAAAGTCCTCAATTTGGTTCAAGTGCTTTTTAACAAAATGAATACTCAATGTTGAAGTATTGAGTTTCGGGAATTCGAGAGATAGTCTATACAACTTGATTAAGAAACTAACATACGTTCTAGAAAAATAGATTTGGTGTTCATCATTCAAACATTTAATGAACTTTACAAATGAACACTTGATTAATGTTTTCAACTTACACAATACCTTACCTTGATTAATATATGAAATTAAAATTCTTTGTTACCTCTCTTTTCTGTCAAAATTAGTTTTTTCAACGAATCTATACAAGTAGGAATAGAAAAATAGTCCACTTTCTCCGGATAAAATTCCTCCAACTCTGTATCCACAAATGAATTTGAAATAAGGTCTTTCACTTCCTTTTCTTTGTTTTTGTCAACAGTTGCTTTCTTCTTTTTCAAATTTTCTTCAATGAAGTTTACAGCCAAATCTTTAAACAGTGCTTGCTGGACAGGAACTATTAGAGGGAAAATTGAATCGCAGAAGATTGCAAATGCTCGTTCTAGAGGTGTTGATAACATATTCCAGGATGAAGACATGAAGTGATTGCAGACAAAGTCAGTCTCGTAGAACGCTCACAGAATGAATGCACGCAGTAAGAATGGAATTGTAATACGTGGAATAATGGCAGCAGCTGTTTCTGAGAGAGAGAGAATCTTTATGACCTTTGCCCCAAAGCGACTAAAGTATACCCGCATATGGCGCTATTGTCTGCCACAAGCCGCAGCTGCTACCACTTCAATGTTCAACGTCAAAGCAAGTCAAGCGAAACAAACTAAGATTAGCGACTTCCTCTGCAAAAACTAATTAAAATGTGCATTAAGATGCATGTCTTCCCAAAAAGGATATTTTTCGTGGAATGAAGAGTAGTTTTCTTATCCTCATAACATGTACGATTGCATCGGTATTGGGCAGTAGAGGTATACTGAAGTATACAAACAATTCAATTGCTTATCTACGATTCATACTGGCAAACATCGTCATTAAAAATGAAAGGCGAAAATCTGACTGAGTTATCTCCCAGAGCTTTTGGTCTGACTGAGTTCTTAGAAAATATACGGCAAACAAACAACTGCTAATTTCGATTTAAATAGAATTTCAGAAGATTGTATTCAAAATATTTATTCAAAATATTTCTTTAAAAATGGATGAAACAAAAGTGGAAGAAACCTCAACGGGGACGAAAATGGAAGAAACCACAAGAATATATCCTTCGTTATCATATGAACGTAGTTCTACTTTAATGGACATTGAAAAAATGAACAAAGAAAAACACAAAGATAGAGTTAGGTATATGAAAGATAAGGAATCTCAATTATTACTTAGACTATAACATTGTAAAAAATTAAGAAAGAGATGGAGTAAAGTTAAGAATGTAACACAAGGAATTGGCATATTCTTAACAATAAGTTTAAGTGCTTTAACAATTGTTATATCTTCAGGTGTTTTATTAATTCCAGTAGTTGCTACAGCTTTAACAGGTACGGGTGTTTTTGCAACTTCACTTGTTACAATGTTAGAAAAATCTCTGATATCAAAGAAACGAAAATCATTAAAAACTAAGCATTTACATATTAAAGAAGTCTATGACAAATTACACTACTACTTTCAAAGAGTATGTGATGATAATGTTATTACGTTAGGTGAGATTGAAAAATTTGATCAAATAGCTAATGAAGTAAATCAAATATCATTTCAATTACAGTCAGAAAAAGTTGATGATAAAAATAAACAGGATGGCAAAATTTCGAGTGATGGCAAAATTTCTGGTGATGGTAAAATTTCTAATGAAGAAAATGACAAATTTTTTTTAGAAGAGCTAAAAACTTTAAGCGAAAATTTAAGCAAAACTTTATTAAACAAAACTTTATTAAACAAAACTTAAAGCGAAAAGATGACAGACAACAAAGCAATAAAAAAATAATTTGTTCAGTAAAATGTTTTTGTTGTATTCCAATGTTACCACAAAATTCAAATATTATATTTTAAAAATGGATAAAATTAAAGCTGATAATCAAAAAAGAATTAAACAATTAGAGGAGTTAATAAAACAAAGAAATATTATGAAAGAAAATCATCTTCAACATAGAATGATAAAAGCTGGTATTCAATCTGATATGTTTGAAAAAATGCAGCAAGCCGAGCAAGTAAAAACTGATTTTGAAAAAACTATGAAACCATTTAAAACTCTTGAAAAAGAACTTACAAATAATGATAAACAAATTGATATAACAGATCCAGAGCACAAAACTATATTAGATGACCATGGATTGCTAGAATCAAACATTAATAAGAAATTACCAAAATCTATGCAATTTGAACATTCTATCTCATTTATAGATGGAAAAACAATACCTAGATTTTATCTCGACAAAAAGAAATATTTCCACAACCTTTTCGAGGTTTAATTTTTTCACCAGATAAATATCCTTTTGATTTAGATAGAAATTTTGTTGATCTTTTAAGAGGAGCAGATTTAAATAATTATGCTGTAGAAGATCTCATAAAATATAAAGCAATGTTAGATAGAGTTGGTGCAGTAAAATCTCTTAGACGTTATTAACAATTAGAAAATTTATTATCAACAGGAGATAAAGTAGGAAAAGGTTTTAAAACTGAAACAACTGTATTTTTACCAGATGATCCACAAGAATTACTAAATAGATTAAATATTTTAATATCGGCAATAAAAGAAGGACCTAATTCTAGTTTCAATGAAATTCATGCTATATTAAAAAGACTGTTAGAAGAATCATAAATCTCTCATTTAGAAGATTCTAAATGAAGAGGATTATAAAAGTGTAGCTGAAATATGTTGTTGTTTTTAATTTTTTTATAAAAAAAATATTTATTCAAAATTTTAACTAAAAAATGTGTTCAGCAGATTTAGACAAAATTAATAATCATTTAGAAAATTTGACAGAGATTTTGGGTTCATCAAAATTTAGTACGACGTTAAAAATTATAGCAACTACTTCATCACACACTTGTAATTTAGAACCCATTCTACAGTTGGAACAAAATAAAAATTATCAAATTGCATTGACTAGTTTCTCCACATTTAACACTATTCAAAACGTTATCAAAGATGTGAATGATCAATTGAGATATTCTACTGATAAAGGAAAAACGTGGAAAATACTAACTTTTCTTCCTGGTTCTTACGAAGTTGAATCAATATCAAATGAAATTAAGAGAAATTTAGGTATACCATTTAAAGATAAGAAACAATTACATTTTGCAGTTGAACCGGCAGTTAATAAATTTTCTCTTACTTTAGACGAAAATCATCAAGTTGATTTTAATCATGATAGATCATTGTCAAAGCTATTAGGATTTAATAAACAAACCTATAGTCAAGGTTATCATTTAGGTGAGAAGATTCCAAAAATAACTGAAATAAATTCAATTGTTGTACATTGTGACATTATTGAAGGAGGATATATAAATGGTAAATTGTCAAATTTAATATTCAGTTTTCCAGCTTTTACTGTACCCATTGGTTATAGATTAAATGTAATTCTACAAACATTAATATATTTCCCTATTACAAGAAAAACTATTAACAACATTAACATGAGAATCACTGATGAGAAAGGACAAGAAATAAATTTTGGAGGTGAAGAGATTATGATAGATCTTTTGGTTCGGGAGGTATAAACTCCCGTTCGAGAGGTATAAACTCCCGTTCGGGAGGTATAAACTCCCGTTCGAGAGGTATAAACTCCCACGCGAAGCTAGAGAAGTTTAATTTTCTTCTTATTATTATTCTTCTTATTCTTCTTCTTTAGAAACAAAAAATAAAAAAATTAAAAATAAAATTTTTTTATTAAAAAATGAGTGAAGTACTACCATTAAATTAAAAAAAACTCAAATTTAATCATCATCCAAATTTATCTAATGAAGTTTTGTCAGTTATTTGCGGAAGATCAGGTTGTGGAAAAACGTATCTATTATTTAAAATTTTAACGACTCCAAATTTTTTGGATTATAACAATCTTATAATTTATACAACAACAGCAGAACAACCCGTCTATCAATTTTTAAAATATGGATTTGAAAATAATCTTAAAAAAACAGCAATTGCTTCATTATTCAAGGAATATGAAAAATCTGAAGATGAAGAAGAAATAAGTTCATTATGTGAAGAAGCAGCAAAAAATAGTCAGTTAGTAGAATCCAATAAAAATAAGCATATAAAGATACAATTAATAGATGATAGTGGTAATATGCAAGATCCTAGTAAACTAGATAAAACAATGAAACATTGTGTAATTTTTGATGATTGTGTTAATGATAGAAATCAGTCAGTTCAGAGAAATTATTTCACAAGAGGTAGACATAATAACTGTAGTGTTTTTTATTTAACACAAAGTATGTATTCATTAGACGGAAGTGTTATTAGAAAGAATGCAAATATATTTATACTATTTGAAATAAATGCAAGAAACTTAAGTGATTTGTTAAGAGATTTACGTGCAAGAAATAAAGATGAATTTAAACAATCGTGTAACAATGCTTGGTCAAAAGATTATGGATTTATCACAATCAATATTGATAAAAAAATTCATGATAGAGTTATAGAACATTTGTTTGCCGAGTGATAAAAATATACAAATATAGTGTTATAATATTTGATGTATATATCAAATTTGTCTATCTTAGAAATTAGAAAATTAAAAAGGTTCAGTAGTTATTCCATCAGGCAAAATCTTTCTTTTATCATCAAATGGATCTAATGCTAATTTATGTTCCTCTTTTAAATACATTTTATGTTTCTTTGAATTAAGTCTATAATTACATGCTGTTTTTATTTCATTACTAAAAAATGCATTTCTATAATCTTGAAATGTTATTTGATTAGCCGCTGATGCCTTTGAAATTCCTTTTAATGTTTTATATGTTTTAATATTATTAGTTGTATCATAACAGTAACATTTAGATTTTAAAAATATAGCTTCTGTTATGAAATCTTCATTTCCTAACTGATCTTTTACTTTACATAATTCTGAAGGATGAATGATATCTTTTATTTTATTAATTTCTTCATCAAGTGAAGAATTATACGGTATTGTTAATTCTAAGAAAACAGAATCGGTATCTGTAAAGTGTAATTTATAGTTTTTGCCATAAGTGGGTGCTAAATAATCATATATAAATTTATACATAAATAGTTTAGCTAATTCTAATATAGTGAATCCAATAAAATTAAACTTATCATGTTTTACGCTAATTCGACGTAAATGTACAGCACATAGATTATCACTAAATCTAGTAGTTCTTTTATATGTAGGTTTCCTTGTTAAATTTTGAAACCTATCTTTATCATAAACTATTTCAATATTTTGTCTATTACGCACATTTTCTAAAGTCTTACCATAAAATGCATTATTCATTAATTTGAAGAACACGTTTCCAAAATCATCTTTATTTCTTTTAGCTATTTTAAGTTTTTCAATATTGAACTCTATATAATTTTTTAACCATTTAGATTTTTGATAAAATAGTTTTCGATGTATTTTGGTGAGAATCATTCCATGTTCTAAATACCAATCTAGCATTCTTCCTTCAACAACATACTTTCCTTTATTACTTTGTGTTAACATAAGTTTTTTTTGTTGGTCTGTATTTCTTAGGAATTATAGATTTTTGATAATCTGAAAAATCTTCTAAATTGGGAATTTTGCTTTCGGGACAGAAAGGAAAATATTTTGTTTTATCTTTTATTTCATCAGGGTATACTAAATCAACTTCATATATGAAACCATGATTATAATTTCCATCATATGTTTTTTGATAATCTAGAATATTACACCATGACATTTCACCTGTTGGTAATTCTTGTATCATGCAAGAAGAATATAAGCTATTAAAATCATAATATAACAAATAGTTTTCTCTCATGATTTCATCAACTGCTGCTTGACTATCTTCATTTGATATAAGTCCTTCTATATTTTGATTAAACAATTTTATAAACTGATCACTTTCCTCTGGAGATAAAGGTTTCATTATTCCATAATCATCAGGATTTACTTTTTTATTGTAACACTGTACATAACGATTACCTAAAACTGATGAAACTCCACCTCTAATTCCAGATTCAAAAAATAATAATTTATCATATGTATTTTCTTTATAATGTTTAAGTTTAACATTTGTATGTTTTAATCCTGCTAACCATGTTAAACCTGGTGTAGAATAACAATAACATGGATCTATTCCGTAATATTCTAAACACATGACACGAAAGTTTTCAAAAAGATCAGCTAGTATTAATACATCTATCTGAAGATATTTCATTGTATAATCATACATTGTTTTACAATTTAACTCTCTCCAATTTTTTTCAGCTTCTGCATAATCTTCTTCAGATAATTGTGATCGTTTTAATGTTGATTTAAATTTCTTTATTGGAGGAAGTGGTTTTTCTTCCATAATTTTATTCACAGAATTAAAATCTCCAGTTAAACAAGTCTTTGACTGTGAACCACAGGTTAAATATTCATACGGAAATATTCCTTTTAAAGGTTTTTAATTATATTTATTTAATATTTTACATTGTTCAGGTTTCAAAGTTTTTCCCATAACATCTAATGAATAAGGAGTAAAAAATCTAAATGCATCTAAAATTCTAATACAACCTAATTGCATTGAAAAATATTCTTCTTCTGTTTTACATAGTACATTTATTTGTTGTTGTTGTAATTTTTCAGATGAAAATAAATCTTTCATTATTAAATGGAAATCATATTTAGAACCATTATAGAAATATAGAGGAACAAAGTTATATTTAAATTTATTAGCATTAAGATTACAAGAATTATGTGCTGCACCTCTATATAATCCATTTAGATGATCATGATCTTTTACTTTGTCGGCAGAGCCGTCGCTTCGCTTATCATTACCCAATTCTTTTCCACAGTAATAACAATTTGTTTCATTAACAAAATTAATTTTTTCTTCATCCGTTAATGGAAGCATTGGTATATTTGTTTCAAGCAATTGTGAAAAACGTCCTTGTAATTCTTCTACTTTCTTTGTAAACATTTCTCAACTATCTTCACCATAGTATTGAAAATATTCTGATTTAAATAATTCAGGATAATTTGAATGAATGTACATTCCCCAACATAATGGTTTTCTTTCAAATAAATATTTTTTTTTACTTTGTTCAGGTGCACTTTTTTTCATAATTATCATTTTCAGAATTATCATTTTCAGAATCGGCCGAAGCCCTAGAACCTTCGGTTTGATTTTGTGTCATATTAACATTATATGCTTCGAAATCACAATAAATAGTAAAGGGTACTTTTTTTTCAAATAATGTCTATTATATATTAAATAATCGTCTTTAGGAAAAGTATTTTCAACTGCTTCATTTTGTTGACAATTCTCCAAATGTCTATTCATTTCTTCTTTAGTTCTAAAGCTCGTCATACATTGGAGACAAGGAAAATTAGCATTATCTGAAGTTTTTGTAAATATAGAAACATTTTACACAATATAAAATGACCCTTATAATATAATATATTCGCTTGTGCTGGTTGTTTTGTCTGTTCTAGTTTTTCAAATTTATCTTTATATATTTCATGTGTTTCATCAATTTCTTTTGTAAGATTAAATGTATTTCGATGAAAATTTTGATTTAATATTTGTAACTGATAACTATATTCTTCATTATATTGTTCTTTATATTGTTGTTGACATTTTTTTAGACATTCATTTATTTTTTGATTGGTTTCATTTTCTTCATTATTTAATTCTTTATTGTCATCATTTAACTTTTGAATCGTTTCTATCTTATTTTGATATTTATGGCCATATTCTTGCATTAATATTTTTGTTTGTTGTTGATAATCTGTTTTACATTTTTGTAAACTTTTATTTAAATTTTCTAATTTTTGTTGATATTCTAAAGATAAAGATGAATATTTGTAATTATAATCATCATTACGTCCTTTATAATTATTATGATTAATCATTATTGGTGATAATGTTTTAACAATTTCAAATTTTTCAGTACATATTATATTTCCTTGGTAAAAAATATTATGATGCATGTAATTTCCTCTATCATTATATACTATTTCTGATTGACATAAATTTTTATTATTCAAATGAAATTTTTTTGAATCTGAGTAAAATGGAGTAATATTACCAATAGAAACATAACTCACATTTAATTTAAAAACATTTACTTCTATTAAATTTTTATTCTTTTTATGAAACTTTTCAAACCTATTATAATCATATGGAAATTCATGTAAGCCATCAGAAAGATCAAATTCATTTATGTATTCTTCTTTATTGTAATGACTTAGTCTTTCTTTATGATATTCTGCAGGATGTAAATGTGCTATGATACTCCACAGAAAACAATAATCATCTTCATTTTTTATGTTGATTATTTGTGGTGAACTGAAAGGTAAAGGAACATAACTACCACCAGTATTATTTTTATATTTATCAATTACTATTTTCTTAGATAGTATTTTAACAAATCTCCAACCAGATTCACGTAACTGGGCTTCAATTATACAATTTTCTAATTTATTTATCATCGATTCAAATATGGGTTGTATATCATTTATATTATGAATTTCTTGCGAATTTGTAAAATGTCCTTGTATTATTTCTTCAGGAATTCCATCAGGTCCATTTTTTGTATAAAGTACTTCTACATTCATATAACATTTCAAAGATTTCTAAATATATTATGAAAGTTTGTTAATACATTAAAAAAAGTTTTATCGGTTTCATTATGTTCAACAGATTCATTAAATAAATATTTTATATCTGTTACGGCTTCATCGGTTCGCTTAGCTTCATCTGTTTTTTTAATTTCGTTTAATTCATCTATTTCGTTAAATTCATCAGTATCGCTAAATAAATATCTTCCATCTGGTAGGGGCCAAGCCCTAGAACCTTCGGTTTGTATGGTCTCATCTTCACTATTAAAAACTTTTTTATATTCTGAATGTGAATAATCATCAAACATTTTTTTAACTTTTATATCAGTAGGTAATGTTTCTAGATAGTTTTTATAACTATTTAATTTTAATATATTTCCTTCATCAACTCGATCTACATTTTGTAAATGCAATTTACTATTTAAATGAGATTGATAACTTCTTTTTGTTTGCAACTTTTTTTTACATAAGTTACAATAAAACTTGGTATTTTCCATTTTTTTATTTTTAAAGAAAAAATTTGTGTTTTAATTTTAGATATAAACATTCTAATATCAAGGTCTTGAGTGTTATTTTATATTATTATATATTTCACGTTCTTTAGTTATTTTATTTTCTTTATCATAAATGTTTTATAATATTAAGTTTTATCATATAACGTTTTATCAAAAGATAATTTAAATTTATTTTCACTAACTATTGATTCTTCATCATCATAAATTGATTCTTCATCATCATCATAAATTACACTTTTTGGGATTGGATGCCATTCTCTTATTGGTATATCTAATTCTAAATTACATTTTTATCTGATAATAATATAATAGAGAAAAATATTGGTCTTTTATCTCTTTTGGAAAATTTAATAACACCACCATAATCTGAATCATTTTTAGTTTTTATTAAAGATGATAAAATTTTAAATTGATTAGATGTAAATCCTAATTTAAATTTTGTAGACCCGACACATAGTTGTCTAACAGTATCTTCAACTATACCATCATTATTATTTTCAATTGTAAGAAAATGAAATTTAGATAAATTTTGATTATATGTAGTATTAATATCATGTATATCAGTATGAGATATAAATTTTTCTTCACTTAAATTTTTATAATTACTAATATTTTTGTAATCTTTTTTACCATTTACACCTTTTTCAGATGTTTCAGAATTATCATTTATATCATCAACATCTATATTATTATCATAAGATTCTTTAAGATCGGGCAAAGCCCTAGGACCTTCGGTTCGTATATTATGATTATGATTATGGTCATTGTTAATAGTATAAGGTGTTGTCCACATATAAATTTTCTCTTGTTGAGCTAAACCATTCATGTAAGATTTTAACAAATTAATATTTAAGTTTGAATATAATCCTATATATGTATCATCATCATATCTTTGCGGCATTTCTAATGTTTCTTGTTTATAAATAGTGTCTCTATAATATAGTTGGCATAATAATTCTTCGTTATGTTTTTACTCTCTATATGAATATTATATTGATTTTGTTCGTCAACAAATAATCTAATTTTTTCCTTTGAAAACGATTTTAATTTTTTAACTAATTCTTTAATATTGATATAATTAATAATTTTAGTTTCTATCCAATCAGTATTACTAATCGGCAAAACTGCTCTAATAAATCCGTAAACATTATAATGTCCTATTATAACCATATTTTCTTCATTTAATTCTACATATGCAACATCATTATATTTACTTACAATCTCCATAAATTTAATAAATGGATCACCTGGAAATATACAATAGTTAGTTTCTATAGAAGGTAAACCTTTTGTTTGTTCTCTAAATATTTCAGCTTGTAATTCAAATAAAATATTAACATCTATGCATGGATTATTATTATTATTATTATCAAAACATTTATTTTCAAATCCCGTTGATCTCGTCGAATAAGAAGAACAGGATGATGCGGACGAATATAATTTTTTAAATTTGCTTTATCCATTTTTTTATTTTTATCGGAAGAAATTTTATTTTTTTATTTTTATTAGAAAAAATTTTATTTTTTTATTTTTATTAGAAAAATTTTTTTTTCTCATTATATAAAAAGTTTTTTTTTTGATTGTTAAAAAATGATGCTACCAAATGTTGGTGGAGGTGCATATATCCCGAATAATCGTGAATTAGAAATAGAAATAGAAAATCATATCATGAAAACTTGAGACGTTTTATCTGGTCCATTCCATCTTTCTATTCTTCCGCAACAAAATACAGAGTTGACAAATAAACAATATGTTGATACACAAATCAATGACTTAAAGGAAAAATATATAAACGATGTTTTGGTTCCACTGATGAATGAATTAAAGTTGCTTAAACTTAATGACAAATCATTAAACGAAAAATTATTAAAACTTGATAAAAAGGATAGAGAGCTAGAAGCAGATATAGCAAAACTTTTTAAAAAGATTTCAGAACAATCAAAAATTTTAATATTACTTTAAATTTAAAATCTGCTGTAATTAAAAATGAACATCAGATAAAGATGTTAAAAGAACAATTAGAAGATGAAATAGAAAAACTACCTGAAAGAATTAAAAAAAATTAAAGCAGTTACAAACTACATTCCAAAAAAGTGTTGATGAATTGAGTTCTAAAATTACTCAACAAATGAAAAAGATGAATAGAATAATAAATGAAATAAACTCACTTAATCAAAAAGTTGATAAAATGAAAACTCTTAAAATCAATTTAGAAAATGAATTAAAGAAAAATTTACAAGAAAACTCTAAAGAAAATAAAGAACAGTTAGATTCTGTTAAAAGACAATTAGATGTTCTTAAAATTAAGTTAAATGCTCTTAAAGCAGCGTTGAAGATGAATCAGGAGAAAATGCAAGTTAATAGAAAAGAAATTAAAATACATCACACGCTACTTGACGCAATAGATAAAGTGCAACAGACAATTAATAAAGTTATCTCGAAGTTGTTGTCCATTCACAAACGTAAATCTTGATCGGACCAAAGGTCCTCAGGTTACTAACCTATCGGAGCGGAGCTCCTCGAGGCTTTAGCCGATCGGACCAAAGGTCCGCAGGTTACTAACCAATCATAAACGTAAGTATTAACGTAAATATTTTTCCTAAAAGTCAAATTTATTCCTAAAAAATGCCTATAATTTATAAACACAATCTTAAACATTTTGCTTCAAATCAAAGAATTGCTCATGAACCACGTATGAATCCTGTTTATCATTATGATAATAGAGAAACAGTTCACACGGAAGGAGCTGGCATCTTTTCTGGTATTGGAAGTATCGTTAACTTAATTAAAAATAATAAAGATTTGATTACATCTGCTGCAAAAGGAGCAGCTGCTATAGGTAGTACAGCTAGTGCAATATCAAATGCTGTTAAGTCTCAAAACGAATTAAAACAACTAGAAGCTATTCGTAAACTTAGGAATGTTTCTGAAGAACTAAAAAATTTAAAAAAACTTTCAGAGGAAACAAAAAACAAAATTGCTAACATAGCTGTGGGGGAAACCTTGAGGAGCGGAGCTCCGTCTGATAATAAACATAAGAAGAAATCAGGCGTAGCCATAAAACGTTCAATTGAAGAAATAAGAGGTAATGGCGTGAGCAGCAACCTTCGGTCTAACCAGCAAAACTGTAGTGGAGCTGGTCTAGCAAAATTCTAAAATATATTTTTTAGTAAAATTTTTTGAGCAAATTTTTTTTAATAAATTTCTTTACTAAAATTTTTTTAGTAAAATTTCTTTACTAAAATTTTTTAGTAAAATTTTTTCTGTGTGTGGGAAAAAACAAAAAGTCAAATTATTCTTTATAAAAATGTCTTTGCTAATTGAAAATAAATTTGAATTAGATAAACCACCAGGTGTTAGTTATAATCAAAAAAAGAATGACTATATAAGAATTGCTATGAATCCCGGATCTTCTAGTAGAGTGAATACTGGAGGAGATTTAATTTTTAAAGTTGATAATCAGCAGAGTTATTTATATTTATCTGATTCATTTTTACACTGTGAATATTCTTTATATAGTGATGCCAATTTTACAGCACCATTACCATATACCGATAATATTGCACTAGAGAATAATTTCTTTCCAAGATTATTTACACAAATGCGTTTAGATGTTGCAACTCAAAATATAGAAACAATAAGTGATTCTCCAGGTGTAATTGATACAATGCTTAGATTTGTAACAATTGGTGAAAATAATAAAAAGTATGAAATCGAAGGTTGGTTTCCTGATACTAATGATGGTATAATTGTTGATGATTTAACTCACGCTGGAACAGATGCAGCCGGAATTGCGAAAGATGTAGAAAATATTGCAAAACATTTAAATAAAACAAACAATAGTGCATATAAAGAAAGACGTAATTTAACAAAAAAGTAAACAGACAGTAAATTGGTCATTGTCTCCATTATTCGGTTATTTAGATTATGATAAAATATCATATCAATTAAAATTTAAATTAATAATTCATCGCACAGCAAATAATGAATTAAT